>PVKS010000820.1:47777-168199 GCA_004027875.1 Aplodontia rufa | reverse complement strand
CTTAGTGAACGGCCTTACATTTGGTCATAAGATTTATAATCTTCAGGCTGAGGCTTGGGGCCTGGGCTGCATTGTTTTCATGAGGCAATGGAATCCTATCCTCAAAGCCTTTCCTGCTTCAGCAACTCAGGTCTCATTCATTTAATGATCAACTAAGGTATGAATCTGACAGCTGGAAGCCTGCTCTGTTAGGATGAGAGAGGGGCCCAAGAGGGGACAGGAACAAGGCCAGTGCCTAGAGGGTCTCAAGAGAACATGGAGAGAGATACTGGGCCTTACATGACCAGGAGTTCTCACTTCTGGTGTGCCCTTAAGAGTGATAATGGCAACACAGGATTCTTAAATCAGCTGGGATCCTGGCAAGAAGCAGACGGCCTATCTGAAAGAGTTTCCGTGAAAAGGACACACCAAAAGGACACAGTTAGGGCATGATTAAGGAAATAAGAGGGACTGTGAGGCACACCTGGGCCAGCAAGAGCAGGAAATGATTGCTCCTTCTCCCTACCAAGCTGCAGGGGCTCGTGGCCAGGGAGGGGGTGTACCCGAGGCCTGAGAGTTGACATCTTGGAGCCCCTCTTCCTTGCCCACCTGGCTCTGTAGCCACAGAGGTGCAGCCACACTGGAACCATGTCAGAGCATCTCATCTCTTGCAGGTGCTTCTCGCTTCTAGGACCCACAGCCAGGGAGTCCAGGTGATGCAGCAAGCAGAGGTCAGTATCCTGGCATGACACACACTAGAAAAGACCAGGACCGGAGACTAGACCTGGGCAGCGGCTGGGAGTGGTGCAAGTGAAACAGCCAACTGGAAGGAAGGGGTGGGTGTTTGCCAAGTACTTAGAACAGTGTTTGTACATGCTTGATGAGGGAGACCTATGCCGGCCTCTGGGGGTACAGGACATGTTCAATAAACCTCTGCTGTACCTTCTGTCTGGAGCTGGCTGTAGTGTGGCCCCACGTGGGGTATTTGCGCCCAGGCTGATGCCCAGCAAGAGACACATTCCATGGTGGCTCACCTGGGCCTGCCCCTTCGTCTTCATTCGAGGCATTCCTCAGCCTTCCCCCATTTCTCCTGCCTTCCCCAATCCCACATCTCATGGCCTTTGGCCCCAACCACCTGTGGACCAGAGCTGGAGGCTTACAAAGCTCTGCCTTCCCCAGGCAGGTCCAACCTCTGTCTCATCCTCAGAGTCCTCTGGGCACTGAGACGAGTTGCCTTTGCTTTGGTGAGGCCACTCTGTGGGTGCAAGGGATGGTAAGTCCAACTGGGGCTCCTCGTTGCCTGCAGGGGATCATTGAGGGGCTCACCTCGTGGGAGCAAGGAGCAGCTCCTTATGAGCATGCACGCTTCCTTGGCCTCCTATGTTCTGCTGGCTGTGCCACCCTGATGGTGGGTGCTGGGCCCCTCCAGTCCACCAAGGGGCCTGTCAGTGCTGTGGGCTGGGCCATGGGCCTCATCCACTGTTCTTTGTCAAAGTGAGGGGTGGTGGAAGTAAGTGGAGTAGGGCTGGACCATGGCTGTGACAGTGCCACTGACCTCCCACACTGCAGCTGGCACTGGCCCCATGATTTGCCCTGAGCATGTGCAAACCCTGCTCAGCACCTGGCTTACTTTATTTTCTTCTGTCTTTCTGTAGCCTTATGGGGCTGGCACTTTTGCTGTTTCTTTATAAACAAGGAAATTAAGGCACAGAGAGGTTAAGGGCTGACTTGTGTCACACAGGTAATATGTGATCAAGCTGGGGTCTGAGCTCAGTTCTGGGCCATGTGCTGTTCTTCTGGGCAGCCTCTCTTCCCAGGTCCTGGCCTTCTTGCTCTCAAGGGTGTCACTGCGCCTGGGCCGCTGTATGAGGGGGTTGCAGCCCGGGAATGAGGCTGGCTTGGGAACGTTTTCCACACGACCCCCCGCCCCCACCCTGTGCAGCTGTGTAATGAGCCCACATCTGTTACCACCACATGTTGCTCAGCGCTACGCAGATGTAAAGTCTCAATTTTTCTAATTAGCAGCAACACGAAGTCTATCTTAATTTTCTCCTCCCCTCCCTCTAATAAACGTGATATTAACAAGGTTACACGTCTGCGTTTTTGCTGGGTATAATTGAATCAGGTTGCAGATTTGATTAGTGGGTGTGGGGCACTGGGGTCTGGTCAGGCTGAGGGGCTGGGGGAAGCAAGAGGCTGGGTCCCAGCTGCGGGTGGGCGTTCAGATGGAGAGGAAGAAGGAGAACAGAAGTGAGAGGGAAAAGGGAAGGAGAGAGTGAAAGAGATAAGCAGAAAGATCAAGATTCAAAGACAGAAAGGCAAAGATAGGTGGTAGATGGAGACAGAGGATAACAGAGAGGGGAGAGGAAGGGCAAAGAGAGTGAAAGAAAAGGGAAGGAGAGAGGGAGGGAGAGAAAATGACACATTGAGATGGGAGAAGTGAAGACCCAGACATACACACGTACACACAGCAAGTCTGCAAGCAAGAGGCAAAGAGAAGATGGATGTGGGGCAGGTGGCAGGAAGGACAGCACCTCAGCCCCGGCTCAGCCCTTTCTGCAGAGGAAGGTCCTCCACCCCAGGGCTCAGGGAGGGCCAGGCAGCCTGCATTGCTGAGCCTGGGGGCTGGTCCTGCCTCTGGGTGACCAAGGGTCAACTAGCTCTGCTCTCTGGGGCTCAGTTTCTCCATCTGAGTGGAGTGGTCTGTAAGTCCCACTCCCTGTAGCCAGGCTTGCATCCCCTTGGACAGAGAAGCCCTGGAGGAGCAAGGGGCAAAGGCTCTACCACTTACAAAAGCCTCGAGTCCTTCAGTCCCCTGAGATAGTCCCTGGAAGCACCTGGACAGACCCACGGTCTGGAAGGGGACCCCCTTCCCCAGTGGGCTCCAGGCTTCCAAATGGTGAGACTCCCGTGTCAGTGGTGGAGTCCCTGGGCACCCAATACTTCCACTACCTCCCTGCCAGGTGATCCCAGAGCTCCAGGTCACCCCGTCCCTGCTCACTGCCACATCCTTCCCACACCCTCTTATGTCCCTGTGCCCTGAGCACCTCAGGTGCCTTCCCAGCCCTGCACCTCTGCTCTGACAGTCCCCACCTTCTCTGCCTTTTCCTTTGACAGATCTTAACTCCTAGCTTACTGGGGACCTTCCTGGGTGACTGAGGAACTGGCTTCTTCCTCTGAGTGGTGACACACTCCTTTCCTTGTTCTGTATTTGGGTTTTATGTGCCTCTCTGCACCCCCTATTTCTCCCATTGGACCTGGCTGGCACCTGGTGGAGCTTGCCGTGTGTTCGCGAGTGTGGAAGTGCGAGCAGGCGTGTGCGTGCAGAAATGACGGGCGTGCAGGAGCAGGGCCCTGATGTCTGCCGCAGTTGTGGCTGTGCCGCATTTCTGCTGTGACAATTTCTCCTGCTGATGGCTCCATCCCCAGGGCCTTGGGAGGCGCTGAGAAGCTTCTGTCAAGGGGCAGTGGCTTTTCCCCCCTCGCTTAAATGAGATATGAATAATTGATTTGTCTCTTGAATAATTAATCAGATATTCAATAAGGAAAGTAATTGTTTGGCACATCCCCCATGGATGGCCTGGCTCAGCGCTGCCCCACACAGGCTAGGAGGCTGGTGAGGGTCATGGGCCCAGGAGGAGCTTGGTGCAGCTGGGGGAGGTCACCTTGTCTGACTCTTTGGGCACTGCCGTCAGGTTCATTGTCC
Organism: Aplodontia rufa; assembly: GCA_004027875.1. Lineage (NCBI taxonomy): Eukaryota > Metazoa > Chordata > Mammalia > Rodentia > Aplodontiidae > Aplodontia > Aplodontia rufa. Next base: position 164,514 of record PVKS010000820.1, on the reverse strand, counting down.
CCCAGGAGGTCCCTGTTTGCCTCCATATGTCCGCACAAACTCTGGGCCTTATGGTCTCCCACTCAAGTTATGCAGGTGTCTGACTTCCTCCCTGCCCCTCCCAGCTCTGATGTGGGCCCCCTTCCTCTGTTGGATGTGGCACCCCCTGGGTATCACCCTCTCCAAGGGATGCCCTGCTAGCAGAGAGGGCTGGGCAGGCCTCCCTACGTCATTTCCAACTCTCCCGCTGGATGAGGTGGGGCGGGGGGTGTTTTACACTTCCTGTCCGTGGGGCCAGGCTTCATAGAGGCCTGTGGACAGCAGGAGGTGGCTAACTAGGTGCTGCTCTGTGCCCACTTGCCTGGAGAAAGGGCTTGGAGGAGTGCCTTTGAGTGGGTACTCCTTGGGCCTCCTGAGGTTTGGTGACTCTTCCAGAGAGCGTCTTCTTATATGTGCCCTGTGTGATTCTCTGATCACCTTCCCTGTAGTATATTTCCCCTGGTCTCCGTCTGGGGGCTTTAGCCAACAATGATGGCCTGGGATGCTCCAGCCCCCGCTGAATAATTTGTGGGTGCCCTGGAACCCACTCTTGTCCTCAGCTGGGTGGAATCCCTTTTGTGAATTTCTTTATGAGTTGTAGGCACATTTGTGTGTTAGACCAAACACACACATCATGGTATACACACCCCACATGCCACATACAACACACCCAAACATGTACACTGAACACAGACAACTCATAGACATATGGAAACACATTTCAACACACCACACTTGTGTTACACAAACATGCACACAACCCAGATACAAACCACACACACACTGCACATATGCATGCCAGATACATGCACCAGGTACACACACCTCACACATAGCACACATGTGGACACATATTAAACACCCAATCACATGTGTAACACATAGATCACACACATCACTGTGCCCAATCCTACACACATACACAGCCATGTGTGCACTGCTGGGACCAGCAGAGGAGGTATGGCAGTCTTCAGAGGCAGGGCACGGGTCTAGAAGGAGGAAGAGGTCTTCTTACCTGCCTCTGAGTTGCAGGATAGGATAGCAAGGGGTTAGCTCTTTTCCAACGTCCCCTCCCCAGACACCCTTCAGGCCTGCTGGGTGGGAGAGGCCTTGCTCTTGGGGCATCTGCCTCTTCACAGCCACATCCTCTGGCAGACAAAGTGAAGCTGGGATTGCCACTCTGGGAGGCTCTAGAAAGACCTTGCTCTGATAGGAGGGCCAGGAAGACTCTGTGCCTCCAGACCAAGGTGGAGAAATGAGGCTGGGTAGAGCTCAACTCAGCTTATAAGGAGATGGGGTGCAGGCGAGTGGGGAGAGGAGTCTGATGGACTTCTGTGTGTGCAGGATAGCATGCATACACACATGCACACATACATCCACATGCATATGTAACAGTGTACACATATGCCCACATATACATGTGCAAAGGCACACGTGCATGTAGGGTATGTGCTTTTGTGCATACACGTACAAGTGCATGCATAGCATAGGCACATGTGCTGGTGTATGTGTGTGTATACATACGTACACTCATGCATGTAGAGGTGAGCACACATGTTCAGGTGTGTGCACGTACACATGTGTGTGCCCATGTACATGTGCAGGTATCTTAGTCCCTCTTGCTGCTACAACAAAATTCCTTAGGCTGGGTAAGTTATAAACAACAAAAATTTATTTCTCACAGTTCTGGGGGCTGGGGAGTCCAAGATGAAGGTGCTGGCAGAGGCACACCCAGTGTCTGGAAGAAGCCCACTCATAGATAATGTGGTCTTGATATTTGCAGGTGGAGAAGAGGTGGAAGGGCCAGGCAGCTCTGGAAGCTTCGTTCACAGGACACCAATCCCATTCAAGAAACCTGCCTCTGGCTACCACGGCCTGGGGGTGTCATGCATATGTTCAAACCACAGCAATAGATTTGTACATATTCCAACACACCAAGCCTCTTGGGGACCGGAGCAGCCTGCAGTCTATGCACCTTCCTAGGCCCTGCCTGTCTTGCTTCACTGTGGCTTTGGTTCCCTTCAGGGCAGCGGAGTAAAGGTCACTGGTGTATCCTGGCAAGTTTCCTTGTGTGTTCCCCTGTGCGTACCTGGTGAGCAACTGTGCAGCCAGCTCCGCTGGGCACACATGCCCACTGACCATGTCAGGAGTCCAGTTGGGGGTGACTGACACTGGACATGAGGCTCGGGCTGCAGACAGAGGGGCAGGTGGGCTGCACAGTGGGGCAGCAGCAGAAACCTGCACTGAGGTCCCTGTCCCCGTCTGGGTCTGGTATGTTCTGCACTTAATTACCTGACAAGTAATTTCTGAACACCCCTGTGATCCAGAGGCTGCTTTAGATGGTGAGCAACACAGAGGGGAGTCATGGTCCTGTCTTAGCGCGGAGACAGAGAGTAAGTGAGAGGAATTAGTCAGACGGTACGCTGGGCAGCGATCCCTGCTGCAGAACAAATGAGGTGGGCGCGGGGGCTGGAAACGTGGAAGGGGAAGGAGTTCAGCCAGGAGCCAGACAGGAGCACACCTTCTGTTTTGAACATGGGTCCGGAGCCCACCATGGGAATTTAATGCGGAGTTGGTTTCACTGAGGGAAGAGCCAAGGCACTCCAACTTCTGGATGCAGAGGATTGCACTGGGAGCTATGGCCAACCCCAGGGGCCTTTCAAGGATCCATCTCTGCAGGTGACTTTCATCCCGGGGTACCTTTGAGTTCCACCAGGTTCTGATTGAAAGCCCTTGGACACACCTGCCACACATCATCCTGTCCCTTTAGACCTTGGTGTCTTTTTAGGGAAAATGTGACTCACGACGCTGACTTCTCAAGGTGATGGTGAAACTTGAGTGGCAGTATGGTGTCTGCTCTGCACACAGAATCGGGGCTTTCTCCTCTTAGCCAGCCTTGCTTGCATCAGCAGGGCAGGAGAAAGAGCCCCAAACCTGCCACACTGGTACTGGACAAAGGGTCTTCCTCTGCGTTGGTTTGGGTGGAAGGTCCTCAGCACACTCAATGTCATTTCAGCTCTCACCAGGAGTGGTGGCAGCTGGTTCATCCTGGGAGTGGTTTTCTTTCTTTTCTTTTTTTTTTTTAATCAAGGTTTAAACCCAAGGGTGCTTAACCACTGAGCTACATCCCCAGCCCTTTTTCACTTTTTATTTTGAGACAGGGTTTCACTAAGTTGCTTAGGGCCTCATTAAGTTGCTGAGACTGGTCTTAAACTTGCAATCCTCCTGCCTCAGTCTCCCGAGTGCTGGGATTGCAGCTGGGAGCCACAGGGCCTGGCCTGAGTGGTGGGTTTTGGAGGCACTGTTTCTGCAGCAGAGCGAGGGGAGGAGTCAGTGAAGGGGGCAGCCTGGCAGATGCTGAGGCTGGTTGAGGTCTTGCCCCAGATGCCCGTGGCCCATGCCGTCCATCTGCTGCTGCACACAACTCCTGTTGTCTCTGGAGCCTCCAGTTCCTTTCTTCTCATACCTGAGGACTCTCTCTGGTTCCACAGGAACTGGCTCACCCTCCAGCAGGCATCCTGCGAAGTGTGTATAGGCATAATGCCTTCAACCTGTCCTTCAGAAGGGTGATTTGAGGAATGTTCCACGTGGTTGCTTAAGAATCCCTGGAGAGACCACACCCCAGACGCTCACTGTAGTGACTTGCTCAAGGACATGCCATTAACTGTCATTTTTCCTTCTCTTTTGCTTTCTGGGCTCACCTCTCAGATAAAAGACCTTCTAAGTCCTTGTCTGAGATACTTCCTCTGGGGGAACCCCAGCTGCGAGCTGCTTAATCTGCTTCCAGACTCTGGTGACCAGAGTGGGGCCTCCAGCCCGCTCCTTCCGTGGCTCCATCTCTTCGTGTTACTTTGAAGAGTCCAGATGCTGAGTGCTGTGCTCTGACCCCAGGAGCAATCTCAATGCCTGGGAGAGCAGAGTATTTTTGCATCTAAGCTTTTCACCCCCATCATGAGAACAAAAATTCTCTGCTAGACCTTGAGTCTGCAGCTTGGTTTGAAAAAAAGAAAAGAAAAGAAAAGAAAAGAAAAGGAAAGAATGGGCAGAGAACTAAGACATCTACATCCCCTGGGGTTTTCATGGGCTTTCTCCCATTCAGTGTCATAGAAATAATTCCCTGTGATCCAAGTTCCTAGGGGCTTTGAAAACCTTCCCAACTCTTTGGACAATCCATGCTTGGTTCGCTTGGCTGTCCCTTCTGAATTCGGTTGGAATTTCTGGAAAGGTTCTCAGTGTTCACTTGCATGGATGGCTGCTTCACTCCATCATCTACCTGATACTGCCTTTTTGTTGAGAACTGTGTGTATGCTTGTGATGTTCTCATGCTGCACAACTCCAGAGAGTGCCATTCATGCAGATCACAACGTGAACGGCATCTTCTAGATGTGTGCAGTGTGCAACCCGATCAACTGTACACAGTGGGCTTGCTCTTGAAAGCAGCAGGCTTCCTTCCTGGGCTCTCTGGCTAACGTCTCTACTTTCTTCCAGATTCTCGCTTTCATGGCTGAGGAAGGGTGAAGGCAGGAGTTAGTCAAATGTCCTTCCACTAGCATTTGCTGTTCAGCTGTTTTGATTTGGGGAGGTGGAGTGATGGGACAGCTGGATGGTTAAAGTTGTCAGGGACTGAAGGAAGGACCCAGGTGTTCAACTCCGTTTCTGATTTAACATAAATTCTAACCTCCATATGAAGACTCTGAGATGTGATATAGCATAGACCTGGTCCATCTTGTGGCTATGACACTGCCAACAGCCACAAATGAGTCTTTTTATGGAGGCTCAGAAGAAGGAGGTCCTGGAAACTTAATAGAGGTGACACCACGAAGCTGTGCCCAGTGTCGAGGTCCAGGGCTTGGGGATGCCTCCTTTAGGACTGACCTTCCAGAAGCAACTGACCTGCCACCATGCAGAGTAGACCCCTCCCCGAAGCTACCACCTTTCTGGGACCTGGGCTCCCTCCTGCCTCTGACTCTGGATACCACAGGCTCCTGGCGCACATCTGCCACCTGAGCTTTTCTAGGTTTGCTGAGGGCCAGATCAGAAGGCCCTTAGAAAGATTTAGGGGAAAGCGGCTACTGGAACCTTCTGGAAGTGAAGGATGCAGGGAAAGGAGGGTGGTAGCATTTAAATCAGAGGAAAGAAATGCCATCCAGGACCTCAGCTCTGGGTTATTTATGCACGTATGGCTTCATGCATCCAGGCGCAATGCAAGGATTTGTCAATGAAGGCCTCCTGCGCCCTCTGCCCCTGCCCCTGCCTCTGATAACATTTACAGTAAATCCATTGCGCTGACCATTAAATCCGAGGCCGCCTCGGGCTATCACTTCAGCGGGTGCTGACAGGCCGGGAGTTAATAATGGTGCGGACGCTAACCTGTTTATTGATTTGCTTTTTGTACCTTTCATCCTTGCTCACTCCTTCTCCCTCTCGGAGGAGAAATCTTGGAATTAGTAATCAGGTGACAGCCTCGCCCCCCTCCTGTTCCCAGCCATGTCATCCTACTTAAACTCTGTGAGATAAATCGCCTCTACCTCCCTGGCCCCTGCCAGCCATTCACTCTTCAGTCACTCAGCGCAAGACGCTGCATCTGTCACTGGAGCCAGCAGACAGAAAAAAACATTAACACAGACATGAAAAGCTTTTAACTTGGACAAGAGGCGCACAGGAAAGTTTTATATTTAGCCCCTCTAGCAAAGGCCATGGTCAATCCATTAGGGTGGCCTGTCAGACTCAGGGCGCGGTGGGAGAGGGCTGGGACCATGGGACTGGGAGGGTGGGGCGTTGCTAGAGCCAGCTTGAGGAGCATGCCCCTGGGACCAGGATGCCCACTGCCCCTTCTGCTATCTTGATTTGGGGAAGGAGAGAGGCAGGACAGCTGGATGGTTAAAGTCATTAGGGACCAAGGGAAGGACCCAGATGTCAGCCTCTGTTTCTGATTTAACATAAATTATAATCTCCATATGAAGACTCTGAGATGTGGTATTGCACAGACCTGGCCCATCGTGTGGCCGTGACACTGCCAGTAGCCACAAATAATGTGAATCTTCTTATGGAAGTCTCAAAAAATAACAAGAGGGCTAGCTTCACACAAGGCAAAATTTAAAAATTTTTAAAAGGAATGATTCACCCCCCCTGCAAGGGTCAATCATTTCAGGCTGAGAGTGCACCCTGCCTCCTTCTCCTCTCTCCCCCACATCCTTCTTTCTCTCTGTCCCTTTCAGTTTGTCTCTCACACTGTCCTACTGCCACCTCCACCACCTTCCAATTCGCACAAGCTGAGTCCTCTCTGGCCCTTGCTTCATCTCTCCCGTTCCTGAATCTTTTTTTTTTTTCCTTCCTCAGGGGGAGATTTCAGGAGTAAAGACGCCCCACATTTTCTCAGTACTTTCACTCCTCTCCACTGCCCTCAGGCCACACAGGGGTTAGGGACCGGATATTTGGCACAGGTGTTCTCAGCAAGCAGAGATGGAGGATAGATGAAGAGCACACATAGACATATGTAGACACATGCACTAACTGCTCCTGCTCGGGAACGGTGGGGAAGGCTTTGTGCACATGAAGGAGGACCCGAAGGAGTCACTGGAGCAGTGCTTGGGGTGGATGCAGAGAGGCTGGGGTGGAGACTCTGGGGCATGTCCACAGCAGAGGCTAAGGTAGGCGCAGCCCTTGGCTGGGTGGAGGAGAAATGCGTGGCTCAGGCAGAGGAACTCGTGGGCAGATCAAGGTGTGGAGAAGTCTTAGAATGGGGTTGTGGACAGGGCTCCTCCCAAAGCAGCTTGTGCAAGGGGTTATCTGAGAAGTGATCCGGACCAGGGGTCTTTGCTCTCAGTGGTTTCCCGGATGAAGTTGCAGCAGAGTGAGAAGCTGAGTGTTGGTGTTTATTTTCCTCTTCCGGGACTGCGTCATATTCGTTGTAAGATCATAGTGCATATTTCACGGGTCCTGGCTCTCAGATAAATGTAATGTCGTTCCCTTTTGTTGTCTCTTTTCTCTGGTTTAAGAGCGTGTGGAGGGCAGAGAACCAGTGCTGGTCAGTTTTTATCTTCAGAGCCAAGCACCAGGCTATGAACAGAGAAGGGATTCAGGGTGGCTTTTTCAAAGGCACAAAGGAAGGAAAAACATTAAGACTTTCCATTGAACTTGGTAAGTAGGGTGGAATAGCGATGTCCTCTTGGTCCTTGCCTGGGGCAGTAAGAAGAAGTCTAACCCCAGGGGAGCTGAGGGTCCTTTCTTTCTCAGGTTGAAGAAGGACTCTGGGGTAGGGCAGAGGGCAGATGATGGGAGTGAAGAGGGACTGGGCAAAGGTAAGCCAGGCTCCGTATATGACTGTCCAGGGGTCCCCGACAAAGGGAACCAGAAAGCCGTGGATGGAGGCCTGAGGCCAGACCAGCTGTGGGGAGATGGGGCTGCCAGCACCTCTTTCCTCTCTTCCCTAATTCACATTATCTTTTTTGTTTTTCATCTAGCCTTTGGGTCCCCAGAGAGGCTGGGAGGGCATAGGAGACTCTGGATGGGATCTGGCTGGATTTTTGGATTTCAAACATGGACACAAGAATTCCAAGTCTAAAGCCTGGCTCTCCCTCCCTAAGGCAGCTCTTCTTCCTCCAGCCACTGCTCAATCATCCCAGGGACTCTAGAAAGGTCTCCTTTGCCTTCTCAGGGCTGAGGCGAATGTGGGAGAGGGGTTTCAATACCCAGAACACTCTGATCTGGTTACAGTTGCCCCCTAACCCAACTCAGTTTCTGAAAGGGACTTTGTTTTCCTAAAACCCCAGCTGGCAAGGACCATTGGTCTCTGTCCTGACTGGAGACAACTTTCCAGGGCAGATGAGGATCTCAGCCACTTGAACGTTGGGGAGAGGAGCAGTCTGGAGACCCTGGAGGCTGGGGTATCATTTTACCAAGGCCAAATAAGGTGAATCCTTGGCCACTGGATGGGATGTAATGGCTCTTGCTTCAGGTATGGTGATAAAGGCTGAGAAATTAAGCCAGGGCGGATCTGTCTCTTGTCGCAGCCACAGTTGCTGAATCTGCTGTTTCTGAGAAAGTGAAATTTCAGTCCCTCTACTTTTCCGTATCAGCTGACTGTCAGGACACACAGAGATAGTGTCAGTCGACCTCCACAGACTTCTTGGTAGAAGATGGATATTCTTGTAAAAACCACTGTCTGTGCTGTCACGGCCGATCTGGTGACGCATGTGGTCTAGACACATCTGGATTTGGGTGTGAGGAAAGCTGCAGAGAACTCCCCTGTGTGGCCAGCCCTCCTCTTGGCCACTACTGTGCTCTGAACATTTATGACCCCAAATTCGCATTCTGAAATCGTTACCCTCCTGGTGATGCTATTGGGGGGAGGGAACTTTTTTTTTTTTTAAGAGAGAAGGGGAGTGAGAGAGAGAGACAGAGAGAATTAATTTTTATTGAGTTTTTCACATGGCCTTCGTTGCTCTGACACTAGCTGTGTATGTGGGTGCTGGGGTTTGAACCTGTGTACTTGCTCATGCAGGGCAAGCGCCGTAACCACTGAGCCACCGCTCCAGCCACAAGGGAGGCGGGAACTTTTGGAAGGTGATGAGGTCTCCGGGGTGGCACCCTCATGACTATTAGTGCCCTTACAAAAGATGCCCCAGAGAGCTGCCCTGCCTCTTTCATCATGGGAAGACACAGCAAGAAGGCATCCTCTGTGAACAAGTGGGCCCTCCAGCACTCCAAGGAATTTCTGCAGTTTCTGAGCCACCGAGTTTGCGATACTTTATCACGGCAGCCACCATGGACTGAGATTGCCGCATTGGGGGTGAGCCGGAGGAGGCAGCAGAGCGAGCTTAGTCCATGCTTTGCCTTGCAGGGAAATGAGGCCCCGGCCCCTCCCACCCTTTCACCTTTCATTACACGGAGGAGCACAGCTTTGCCTTGGAGGGGATCAGGATGCCCAGAAGTCAGGCGAGAGGGCTGAAGGGAAAAGACAGGAGAGAAAAGACCTCACCAGTTGAGGGGTGCAGAGGATCTTGCAGGGTGTTGGAGAGTTCCATGTGGACGAAGTACTCAGAAGCCTTGCCGGAGTGGCTGTGTGTCCTGACCCCGTGTCCTTTATCCCTGCGGTGCTGCAGTTAGGTGGGGCTGTGGTCTGGTTCTTGCTGGTGGGCTCTTGTGGCAGTGATGTCCTCTTATCCCAGGACCCACAACTTCCTGTGCAGTGGTCCCCTTCTTTCTTCTTCAGCTGCTGCCAGGGTGGACAGGACTTGGAAGACCTAGGGAAGGCCAGGGACACGGGAAGAAGGACACTTGGCCCTGAGTCACCCACTGGAGACCTGTGACGTTCGGAACAACCATGTTGCTCTCTTGCACTTCATTCATTTGTTCACTCATCTGCTTATCCACCTTCTCTGCTGGGAACGGTGTGGGAGGGCATGGTCCCTGCTCTTAGACATAATAGGACTGTACTTGTGAAACATGGTGCAGGGAGAGCTTGGGAGAGCAGGAAGGGCCTGGGTGGGCATGGTGTTGGGTTTGGATTTTGTTCTGAGAGTCTGTGCAGTGTCACTGAAACTTAATGCGCAAGAGTGAGATGTTCAGAGCTGAGCTTATGAAAGACCCTGGGCTGCTATGGGGAAGAAACATCAGAGCGAGCCAGACCGCGGACCACTTAGGAAGCCTCTTGTCACATCTGTGCTTGCTCATGCAGCACTCTCCTCTCCTCTAGTCAAAGTTCAGGGCCAGTCTCTGAGCTCCCTTATCTTAGGTGAGCCTGGGGATTGGGTTGGGGTGAGGCCAAGAAGATGAGGGAAACCAGAAACATCTCAGTGAGTTTTCCCAGAACCCATCGAGCAGACTCTTTAGCCTACAGTTCTCAAAATCTACGTACGTGGAGGACACCGAATTTCATCTTCAGACTTCTGCAAGCTTTGTTATTTCCTTGCATCCTTGGGGACTAGGGACGGGGGCTTTTCAAGGAAGGCAGGGTAAATAGCACAGACTTTAAAGGCAGATAGACATGAATTTGAATCCTACTCCATCAAAGTCCAAGGTGGTGACATGGGGCAGGTAGCTTGGCTTCCCTGAGTCTGGTTTTGCAGGTGGGACTGTTGTAAGGATCAAAGGACAGTGCTTGGTGAAGCTGCTGGCTACAGAGGGGTTTCCTTTCTCCTTTCTTTCCTTCCAGCGGCACACTGGGTCTGGAGGCATGAGATTTGGAGCCTGCCGGCGACTCCTCAGCCATCTTGAGTTAGCCCACTTGGGTCAGGCATGATTCACCTGCAGGATTTTGCCTGTACCTGTGGAGTCAGGACTCCTGATCCTGGCAGGGGTGACTCATCAGCCATCACCTCAGAAATCCGACTTTAGGGTGCTTGACTCACCCGTGGCACCTCTCTGGGTCTGTTGAAGCTGCCTTCCCTGGGTCCACGTTCCCTCATGACAGAGCAGCCACAGGAGGGTCTTGACACGAGTCCTCAGGGTTGTCTAGGGGCTTTGACTGTGCTGGAGGAGTGGGCTGGGAAGACCTAGGAAGGGCATAAAGCTGGCGGAGTACAGAGGCTGGAATTTGACACCTTCTAGTCTCCACCGAAAGCCCTAGAGGGGTCTTTTATTGCCTCAATTGGGAGAGGAGAGCAGAAAGGGCAACAATAGATAGTGAGATGAGAAGCTGAGAGGCCACAGCAGTGACCAAAAAGACAGAACCATTCCGGAAGGCAGGCAGCAGAAGCCCTTTGCAGTGTGCCTTTGGTTGGGGCTGAATTGTGAACCCGAAAATGACTATGGGGAAGTCCTAACCTCTAGTACCTCAGAAAGTGCTTGAATTTAGAGACAGGATGTTTACAGAGGAAATTAAGTTAAAATGAAGTCACGAGAGTGGCCCCCAATCCAATGTGACTGGTGTCCTTATAGAAGAGGACATTTGGGCACAGACATGTACAGAGAGAAGAGGTAGGGAGAAAACAGCCACCTACAGGCCAGCAAACCAAAGAAAGCCAACCCCCTCTGACTTCCAGCCTCCAGAATGGTAAGAAAAGAAGTTTCTGTTGTTCAAGCCAGCCAGTCTGTAGCACTTTTTATGGAAGCCCTAGGGAAGTAATCTAACCTTGGAGGAAAGAAAAGTTTCTTATGTTCCAGTATTGTAGATTTGTGCTTTGGAAAGTTGAGAACACCAGCGCCTTTTGCTGTGGATGATGTTGATGAAAATCTTACATAAGCGGAGGTGACCAAAATGTGACCATTCTGATGTAGGTGGCCATCCCAGGTAAGAAGAGGAAGCAGAATCAGGGAGACATGGGAAAAGACCCCAGCAGGACCCAGCATGGGTCTGACATGCATAGTGGGGTCTTGGTTTCCACAGTTTGACATGCATACCTCCTCTCTGAATCCCACCAGCACCTGTCAGTGTCCTGCTGCAGGCTGCTAGAGGACACAGCCAACAAGCTTTCCAAACAACCATGTGCTGGCATTGTCTGCCCCTCAAGATTCCAGTTTTTGGATCATGCCATTTTTGTTTGCATAGCAGTGTTTATATCATTATTTGCACATTACTGTCATTTTATCTTTATTATTTTATGGGAATAACTGGAAAAATGAGAATTTGAGGCTAGTGACAAGACACCGGTCTCATAAACTCAACATGGTGATGGCAAAGATGGAATTGCTGAAAGGGTAAAGCATTCAGGTTAGGGATTGGGTTGAAATGGGAAAGAAAATAACAAAATGGAAGAATTGTGTGTCTAAAGGCAAGGTATAATTAGGAATTTATAAATATTTTAGCTCTCTGGGAATAGACTTTTCCATTTATAATGGTTAAGTCTACTATTTAGGTTTTTTTCAAGCTTCAAAAGCATTTCTGAGAACGCTTTGTAAACCAAGGCAGCAGTATGAATGGTGAATGGGGAAGACAGGAAGGCTTCTGTATCAGCTATCTCAAATTTAGTTTCTTAAAGCAACATCCCAACATCTCTTTACTGGTTCTTTATTCAAAATGTGGTAAGTGTAGGTAGACTTGGCTGGGTTCTGTGCTTGGGTATCACAGGGCTAAAATTAAGGGGTTGGCTGGGTTAGGTTGGGCCAAGTAAGAATCTAGAAGTTCTGAGAAAGGATCTTGTCTTCATTCAGGTTCTTGACAAAGTACAGTTCCTAATGGTTACAAGTTTGAAGTTCCTGTTTTTATTTTACTTTTTTTGTGGGCTGCTGGGGTCTGCTTTCTGCTTCCAATGCTTCCCACATTCTTTATCCTATGGTTCCCTCCACTTTCAAGGCAGCAAAAGAGTTTAACTCTGATTTAGTCTTCTGCCACCAGAAGGAGAAAATTTTCTGTTTAAAGGAATTATGTGATTAGACTAGGTCCATTTGGATGATTTCTCTTTTAAGGTCAACAGCACCATAAAATGTAACAGTGAGTGATATCTCTTATCATGTTCATGGGTCTGGGGATTAGGGGGTGCAGAATCTTGGGGACCATTTCTGGAAGTTCGGACTGATCCACTCTCTGGATGCCTACCTGCCAGAGCCCTCTGGACCAGGCAGTTATTCAACTGTCTAAGGTTGTAAACTAGTGTAGGGCTTTCTGACTCCAATTCTGACATTATTCTAGAGCTCGCTGCTACCATGTACAGCCACCCCATGCTCTATGAGTTTTGCCTCTAGGGTCTTCCCTTACTTGAGTGTGAACCTTCTCCCCACTGTGATTTGTCATCTGGGGACCTGAGGTGCAGAAAAAAGAATGAGATTTGAGTTTTGCTTCTACTATGGAACTACAGTTTCACCACCTACCAGTTGCCTTCTAAAACCTGAATCTTAGTCACATACACATTTGACGTGCAAAGATTGTCCTGAGAACGAGCCACAAAGCAATTATATGATGTGATTCCATTTTTGAACAAAATTATTACTTATAATAAACGTTAACAAGCATACAGAGAACCACCTGGAGTACATATGCCAGAGTGTTATTAGTGACTGTCTTTGTATGTCAGCAGGGCACTTCACCCACAGCACCACCTAGTTCTTATCTCTATCTAATAATCAAAGACATTGAAGAGTGAAGCTCATAGAGGTTATGCAACTTATAGATAGTCATGGGTGAATTGTTGTTCCAATGAGCATGAATTACATTTAAAATCAGAAAAGCAATAAAATAAAAATCTAAAAAATGAAATGAAGTGGCATGCTTGAAATTTTATAGTGTAGTGCCTGGCATCATGTAGTAAGTCATATGTGTGTGTGCGTGTGTGTGTGTGTGTGTGTGTACGTACATACATAATTTTTTAAGCAGAGGCAAACTCTTCTCTGGGAGGGAGGGAGCACAGAAACCTTGGAGCACAGAAAGCCACAGCCAGACAAAGGAGAAGCAATCAGAGCACCCTGGGCTCCTGCCTGACGGGCTTAGGAGGGAGATGAATAGGCTTCGGTCCTGGAATCCCAAAATAGTCCTGTTTGTTGACCTCAAAGATTTTAGAGAAAAACCTCTCCTCCCCTGGGCTCTGGGTAGAGTACTTGTCTGGGGAAGCAAGGATATAAAAGGTCTGTTATCAGATCCCATTGTTAATATTCATCTCTTAATTCCCTCCATCCTATTTTAATAATCAAGAAAAGAGCTTGAACAAGGATCTCTGGACAAGGTAAGCTTTTCTCTCTGGTAGTCAGGGGTATAGAGCAAGCTGCCAGACATTGTAAAAACTTTTGCTTATTCATCTTTGGTCCCATCCCTGGAATTGCAGGTGTGAAGTGGCCCTTGTGGTGAGAGCAGGGATCCCTATGTGTCATGATGATAGGCTGAGTCACTTCTGCCTTTGAAAGTCAAGTTTTCAGCATGGGATCCTAGGGTCATTTCCAATATTTTGGATTTCATGGACCAGGAAACGTTAAAAGAATAATTTGGGGACCAAAACCAGGCTGGCAACTTTTTATTTGCCAAGCGAGCATACAGAGTAAGGAAAAAACAAAACAAAACAAAACAAAACAAAACCCGGAAGCAACCATTTTGTTGTGGACTGTGGTTAGGACTGAAGGAGTTAGCTTCTGTAAAGTGCTTGGAATGGTCCCCTGCACATGATACTGTTGAACCCATGTAAACTTTTAAAAGTCAAATCCTTTGAATTTTTTTGCAACTAAAATATAACTAGAAATGTATGTGAGGATATAAAGAAGTGAAATTACACAGATATAACCGCTAGAATTCTGTAAGTCTTCAAATTTCTTTTCTTTTCTTTTTTTTTTTTTAAGAGAGAGGGACAGTGAGAGAGAGAGAAAGAAACAATTTTTATTTAGTTTTTCATGTGACTTTTGTTACTCCTAGACTTCGTTGTGTACGTGGGGCTGGGGTTTGAACTCGCATACTCATGCATGCTAGGCAAGTGCTGTAACCACCGAGCCACTGCTCCAACCCAAGTCTTCAGATTTCTTAATAAGACATTAGAAATTTAGTAAATACACTCCAATCTCTGATGCACATTTGGAGGGATGAGGAAAGTGTGGTGGTGGGAGTAGGTTCTTGGAGTTCTGCTTAGTTCATGGAGAGACACTTTTAAGTGGGACACTGGAGTGCACCACTCAAATGCCCTCAGGGTTCTTAACCTAGGAAGTGCTTTCAGTTCCCCCTTCTTTTCTGAGCTCTCACCCTATTGCCTATTGGATATCTCCAGAGCTATGGCTCACAGATACCTCAAACCAGTGTCACCTTCCTCCCTCAGCTTGTTTCTCCTCCCCTATTCACCTCTTAGCAAATGGTGCCACCATCTTCTTATTCTCTTAAACTGGGCACGCTCTTCCTTGCCAGAGTCTGCTCTTTATCTTCCTTCCCATTCTCCAACTCCAATCAGACACGAGGCCCTTCCCACTGGCTTTCAAAATCTCTCCTGAATCTGTTCCTTTTCACTTATCCTGCTGGGCCTTCTTGAGTTCATTTCTCCACTGCTTCTTCCTCCGATTTGTTCCAGCCTTCAGAGTACTCCACTTCAAATCCATCACTGACAGGGATTTTTCTAAAGTACAAATCAGATCATGTGCACCTCTTGCCTAACATCCTTCAGAGGTCTCCACACTGCTTCCAGGGTCAGATGCAAGCACCTTAGCAATGGAGCATCCAGGATCCAAATTCTGCTTCCCTCCCAAGCCCTGTCATATATGTCTTTCCCATAGACATCCATAACTAAAACTGGTCTGCTAGAAGTCACTTGTACTCTGAATGTTGGCAGTCCTTCTGTGAGTCAGTGCCCTGTGTCTCCCCTTCTTTCCACCTGGTGAACTCCCCAGCTACAAAGATGTAACTCAAAAGTCAACTCCTCTGGGAAGACCTCCTGATCGATGTCCTACTAGGTGGAGAGCATTATCCTTCCTTTGATTTCACGCAACATTTTGTTTGGATTGCATCATGGTAGAACACAGTGGTTAACAGAATTTCATGGTGAGCTGAGGTTAGAGATATCATTTGCTAGCATTGCTGAGGATGGGCAAATTATTTAACCAGCTATCTTAATTGAGAACAGGTGGAAAATGAGGAATAATGATAAGTATCTATCTCCTTGGGATACTGTGAGGATTTAAAAAAAAAACCATGTATTTAGGGTTGGGGATATAGCTCAATGGTAGAGCACTTGCCTAGCATGTTCTGAGTTCAGTCCCAAGCACCACCAAAAACAAAACCAAAAAAAAAAAAAAAACCCCAAAATAAAACATGCAAATAAAACCAAAACCAATAAGCATAAACTATTATTCTTTCTTTCCTTTTTAAGGAGAGAGACATTGAGCAAGAGAGAGAGAGAAAGAGAATAATTTTTTATTTTTTTCATGTGACTTTCGTTGCTCCAACACTTTGTTGTGTACATGGTGCTGGGGTTTGAACCTGTGTCCTTGCACATGCCAGGCAAGTGCCATAACTGCCGAGCCACCGCTCCAGCTCAAACATCAACTATTATGATATCGTATTTTAATACCTGTGTGCCATCTGTCTCCCTGCTCCCCCACGCTCCCAACTCAACTACTTAGGGATCAGACCATGGTTTATCTGTCTTTTTGCCCTGCATGTAAGTACAGGAACTGTTATAAAATGGGTGCTCAGCTTTAACATTTTTATTCATTTCTCCTCTGAAAGTGTTGCAGAGAAGGAGGTTGATAGACAAGAAAAAGCTGGTGGAAATCAGAAAAGCAAGGCTGAGTTTGGGAGGCTGAACAAGGTTATATTCACTGGTTGAGGGGAAGCATTGTAGACCTGGGAGGAGCTGGAGAATGTAGACGTGAGGGGGAAGAAGGGCGGATGCAGCATCGTGAGGGGATGGTGTGAAATCCCTCTGGGGCCTTGTAAGAAAGAAGGGCACCTGGGGGCCTGGTCCCCTTAAGTTGAGATGGAGGTTTGGACAGTGTTAAGAGACAGTGCCCTCTGAGATTCCAGTTTTTCTCTGTCTGGTATCTCAGGGAGGTGAGAACTTTCAGACTTGTCCCATCCTCACAGCTAGGGTGGCCAACTTGTCCTGGTTTGACCCAGATTTTCCCATTTTCACTAAAGTCCCACATCCCACCACCTCTCATCTAGTCAACCCAGGGATGTACAGCTGCATGTGGGATTAGAAACGGAGAAGATGCTAGATTTCAACAGGAATATGGGGCCAGAGAGAATGGATTTCCCAAATCTCAGCAGGAAACCAGGGACAGATGACAGAGGTCTCAAGCAGTTGCTTTCTGCAGTATAGAAGTCTATAGTTTTCAGGGCAATCTATCACCTCTTATCTCATTAGATCCTAACAGAGTTTTAGTTATAAAAAGTATTTACATGTATAAGCAAATATTTATGGGAACATATGTAAATGTTATGTATATTTATTAAATATTGAAGAATATACTTATTTATGCCTGATTACCTACAGATTTGTATTTACACTTCTTTTCCCATGACCAAGCCATGAGGATTGCCACAAAAATGGCATATACATGTTTAAAACTTGTTAGGGATCTGACTTCCATGCGGAGGCCAACCACAATCAGGTGACAGAAGTTGCATATGATGCCTTGTGGAGATGCCCTAGGGCGCTTCTGGGCTCGGGGATGTGAGAGCTGTAGTTGATTAGTGATGTCTGTCCTGGGTATGGGAAAGAAAGGCAGGGTAAGTGTGCTACAGATTTGATATCTTTGGTCTAAATGCTGAATACATGTAGATTTCCCTTGTTTTTTCTCATCTCCTTAACCAGCTTCACTGTGGAATGGATTGGGCCTTCTGCTCAGAGCTCAAGTGTCTTGATCTCATTTGGAAGTGTGGGCATTTCTATTTTCCCTGAAAGATATCCTAAGTCATGATTCTCTGCTTTCTCACTTTCTTTTTTCACTATATATGAGCACCCTCTGTTTCTATTTTCTTTTTGTGGTTTGGAGCTCATCGGCTTACCTTCTCCTTACAATCTCGACTGATGGGCTTCTGAACATCCTTGCTGTGATGTGCTCAGAAGCTTAGCAATACCTACTACATGGCTGTGGCTTCCTCTCTCTCTGTTCTAGGCACGAGTTCTCTCTCTTGATAAAAATTTTAAATTGACTTTAGTCCGTGAGTGGTTCCTTTTAACTCAACACATGCTTAATAATTACTTATTTTGTGTTCTTTGCATTTCGTCTTTTTTTTTTAATCTTTATTTTTCTTCTTAATTCTTGTAGCTTTAAAATACCCTCCTGGAGATTTTTGCTTCTGGTTGTTATGGGACTAAATTTATCTTTTTGTCTTGAATAATTAAATATCAAAATAAATCCAAAGTTTTTGGACTTTGGATGTCAGGTAGTGCAGGAAAGTATTCCTTAGAGAAGGAGAGCAAATGAGGTGAGCCCTATGGTTGCTCTGGGACACTTCCTGGAGAGAGTTCCATGCAGGTGCAGAGGGGTGGGACCTAAACAGAGCCCATCCATCTCACTGAGCAGAGAAGAAGAGTTGACATTGCAGAGAGGCCAAGTGTGCTAGAAATATCAGGGAGAAAATAGCAGAGGGAATTAGAGCCATAGAGGGAGTGAGGGAGGGAGAGAAAGAGGGGATAGGGAGGGGAGAGGAGCTGTATCAATGTTGATTGCAGAAGAATCACTTTTAATATTTAATTGATCTGCAAATGTATATGAGGAAACTATCTGTGACTGGGGAAAGAGATTCTTGGAAGGAATAGGTAAAATAAAATTTTTAGTTCATACATAGTTGAGAATAGTATGTATTACCATCAGCCATAGAGGAGAGAAATCCTAATGTACAGGTCATTGGGTAGAATCTTCAAAATGTATTGCCAAGTTAACCCTGGATGAAAGGTTGCCATGGATCTATGTGGACAGTTTAAAAGGATGCTACAAAGGGAACAAACTTACTTCATGTAACTTAACTGTGACCATATGCAAAGCACCCAAATGAATGAATTTTACCAACTATGTGAAATTCACAATGCCGAGCATCTGAAAAGCCTTTCTAAGCATGGAAAAAAGCAGAAAAACAGGATTCATAATTAGGAGAAAAATCAATCATCAGAAGAAGACCCAGAAATGAGGGAGTTGATGAAACTAGCAGATGTGAAAGGTCAAATAGCCATTACAAATATACTCCATGAAGTCAAAATGTATTGGAAGGCATAAACATAAGAAAGAGAGAAACAGCAGATATAAAAGATAATAATCAAGTTTCTGGGGATAAATCATATGATATCTGAAATGCAAGATACATCATAAAGGATTAATAGTAGATTTGACATCATGGAAGAAAAGATAAGTTAACTTGAAAACAGCAGTAGAAATATACAAAAAGAAATGGTGGAAAAAGAAAAAAAGAGATAATTAGTGACTTGGGGGTAATAAAAACCACTCTAATGTACGCATACATAATTTCATGTATGTATCTGGAATCTCAGGGGAAAAAATGAAGGAAAAAGAAAAATATTGGAAATAAATGAACAACATTTCCCCACATTTGATGCAAAACATAAACCACAGAGCTAAGAAACTCAGCAAACTCCAAGCAGAGATTTAAACTTCAGACTTCCTGTTACTCAAAAGGTCTTTCTTGGGTCAGGAGTGTATTCCCAGATCCTTTGACTTTATCCTCACCTTACTTAATGCCCCCATATTATGAACATCAAAAATCTTCCCTTGGGGGGCTGGAGCGGTGGCTCAGCGGTTGCAGTGCTTGCCAGGTATACACAGGTACACAGGTTCAAACCCCAGCACCCACGTACACAACTAGGTGTTGGAGCAATGAAAGCCATGTGAAAAACTCAATAAAAATTGATTCTCTTTCTCTCTCTCTCTCTCACTGTCCTTCTTTCTTTCAAAAAAGAAAAAATCTTCCCTTGGTGCTGGAGCGGTGGCTCTGCCATTGCGGGCTTGGCCAGCATGTGTAAGTACTCGAGTTCAAACCCCAGCACCACGCACACAAAGTCTCAGAGCAATGAAGGATGCATGAGAAACTACATAAAAATTGTTTCTCTCTTTCTCTCTCACTGTCCCTTTCTCTTAAAAAAAAAAAAAGGCATTTGCCAATTTCTGTGGTGTAAATGCTCCCTGCTCCCACCATGGTCAGTTTCATGCTACTAACTTGGTATTCTTAAGAGATGAGAGAGACACATAATTGGCTCTCTCAAGCTGGTTCTAACCACACCAGCTCACCCTCACTTTATCCATTTGAAACGCTTAGGCTCATTTTGTGAAACCAATGCCTTTGTCCTCTGCTCTGGGAAACCTTCTCTAAGCTCTCCCCGCTGACTTACAACAAACAGGCTTTAATCAACACTTAACATGGGGTCCTCAGCAGTGGTTTTCTGCTGTGACTTTCCCTCTGGGCTGAGAGCTCTGCAAGGGCTGCTCTAGGCATGGCTCCCAGCATAGAGCATAGATCAACCAATGTTATCGAATGAGAGTCTGATCCGTGTTAGTCAGTTTCTGTGCAAAACACCTGAGAAAATCAACTTTAAAGGGGAAAGATTTATTTTAACTCAGCATTCCAGATGTCTCAGTCCATGGTCACTTGGTCCCATGGCTATGGGCAAAACCACTCACCAGGTGGTCAGGAGGCAGAGAGTAAGAGAGAAAGGGGCCAGGGATACAATATTCTCTTCGAAGGCCCGTCCCCAGTGACCCACCTTCTCCACCGAGGTCCACCTCCTGAAGGTTTCACCACCTGCTAATAGCGTTACTGGCTGGGGACCAAGCTGTCAGCACACGGCCTTTGGGGGATATTCCAGATCTAACCCACAGCACAATCTACATCTTTGTTCTGACTTGCCTTCTGCCAACAATTTTTCTCCAGCTTTTACGTCATTTGCTCATTGGCTACTGAGTACACAGAAGTAGTTTCACTTTTTCCCCTTAAGAGCCATCTTTCTTTCTTTTTTTTTTCCAGTAAGGATGCATTAGAGACGTACAAGGGAACACATACCTAAGCTATAAAACACGGTGATCAAATGGATACCTAGGCACTCACTTCCCGTTTAAAAACTAGGCCTACATGTCTTTCTATACCTTTTTTCTTTTTTTCCACATTTTAAAATCGGTGATTATAGTTGAGTACAATGATGGAGTTTTTGTTACCCTTGTTACACGTGTGTACGTGTATACAATATGACAATGTAATTTGGCCAATATCCCTCCCCAGCGCTCCCTCCCTCCCCACTTCCCACCCCGTGGTCCCTTTCCTTTATGATCTCCCTGTCTTTCTGATAGCTTGAAAGAGGCACAGGGCACCCCAAATTTGGCCCATTCCTTTTGCTCAATTCATTTCCCCTCACCCCATTCTCTTTAGGTCTTAAAGTCCATACTTTCTACTATTTTTGGCATTTGAGTTCAACTTCTACGAGGCGTGGTATGAAAAGAGGACATCTCCTACTCGCCATGTTTTAAACGCGACTGCGCTTCCTCTGGAATCTTGCCAGCTCTGCTGTGGTCAGCGGTTCATGTCAGGCAGGGATTCTGGGCAACCAAGTGACCTTCAGCCCTGCATTCTTGCAAATCAGCCTGCTTCCAACCCTTGTGTCCTTTCTGGGGTGTAGCAAATTACCACATTATTACCTTTCTCTTCAAACTGTTCTCCAAATCCATTCACTTCTTTCCACCTTCCATGGTGAAGTTAACACTATCTCTCACCTTCCTGACTGCCAGTGGTCTCCCACGAGACCATTGCTATTTGCTACACAGCAGCCAAGACTGATCCCTTCCAAAATTAAATCAGACCTTGTCATTCCCCTGCTCAAATCCCTCCCATGGCTCCCTCTTGCCCTCAGCATAAAATCTAAACTCCGTACTTTGATAAGACCGTGCAAGTTGGGCTTCTGCCTCTCTCTCCAGCCTCATTCCAAGCTGAACTTCCCTTCCTTCACTCCACTCTGGCTTCTGTGGTTTCCTTTCAGCTGAACACACATCAAGCACTTACTGCCATGACAACTTTGCAGATCTCTCTGTGTGCCTAGAATCCTGTTCTCCCAGATTCTACAACTGGCTCCTTTGCATCCTGCAAGTCTGATCCTGTTATTGCCTCCCAAATTCCAGCTAGGTGCTGCCCCCTTCCTTCCTTCACTGTGTCTTTCTCATTTTACAATTACGTATGCATTCATTTTCTCCAGTGTATTACCAGGTTTTCCATCAGACTGTACTCGCTGGGAGGCAGGGGCTGTGTGTACTTCCATCATTCTTCGCACCTGTCAACAGCCCCGTAGAAGTTTATCAACAGTGTGTATTTAAAAGGTTGAGCTG
Source organism: Aplodontia rufa (assembly GCA_004027875.1). NCBI lineage: Eukaryota > Metazoa > Chordata > Mammalia > Rodentia > Aplodontiidae > Aplodontia > Aplodontia rufa. The sequence continues at coordinate 142,827 of PVKS010000820.1, read as the reverse complement.
GGTTCCGATGTTGATGAACAAGCATATGTCGTGGGCAGGGAAGCACTGATCCATCCACTCATGTGTATGTTCGAATATTTATTGCCTGTTTGTTATGCTGGGCTCTGAGATGTACGGTTAGGGAACAGAAGATTAGACACTGTGTTCACGACCTTAAGCAACTCCTAGCGCAATGGTACAATAAGGGCTTGATGGGGCACTGGAGAAGGAGCGCCTGAGGGTACTGGGAATAAAGGAAAGCTTCGAAGGTTGACTTGTGAGATAGTTATTGAGGGATGCATAGGAGTTTGCTGCTTCAGCAGATTGAGAGGAGATCTATCTCAGTCTATAAAGAATGGTGTGGAAAAGTGTTGGTGATGTGAGAAAATGTGAAGTGTTTCGGGGGGAATTAAAGTAGTTTAGCACTGCTGGGATATAACGTGAGTGGAGTGATAGGAGATGAGCTAGTAAGGGTGAGTTGAAAGATTTTTTTTTAAAGAGAGAGAGAGAGAAAGGGACAGTGGGGGGGGGTGAAGGAATCAATTTTATTTAGTTTTTCATGTGGCTTTTGTTGCTCCAACAGTTTGTTGTGTGTGTGGTGCTGGGGTTTGAACCTGCATCCTTGTGCATGTCTGGCAAGGGCAGTGACTGCTAAGCCACTGCTCCAGCCCCGAGTTGAAGGGTTTTGAATTGTGGGATTCATGGGATCAGATCTCTGTTAGGAAGATTGCTCTGGCAGCTTTAACGGGGGGGGGTAAAGGGAAGGGGAGACTGGAGGCTAGGAGACCACTGAAGGGTTTTCCTAAGCCTTTCTGCCAAGTGGCTTTCCTGCCTACAGCTGACCTTGCTAATAAAAGGTTCCACTTTTTCTTACTGAGCCTGGACTCCACCTAGAATCCTTCACAACACAGCCCTCCAGGAAGGTACAACCCATCGGTAGGACTTGACTCACTGCACGAAGCCTGTGCGCTCTTCTTGGTCTACACACCGCTGAGGACTCTGCTACTGTGATTTTAAGCGCATGTTAAACCAATCAAGGATCTCTTGACTCAATGTGTGGCTCTGATGGTGAAATTTCTGTCATAGAGGAAGGAGATGCTTTGAAGGTAGCTGTCAGGTCTTTGTCAGAATGCAAATTATTCATGGCGTGTTCACCTTCTTTGGGCCAAATTTTTTTTTTTTACCCTTGAATACACAGGAGGCCCAACCATCTCACTTTCTTAAGGCAACTGGCTTTAGGAGATTGATAAGGAGACAATTTCTCCAGTTCTTTGAATCGCCCACTCTGCTCCAAACCTCTGCTTGGCACTTCTCTGACTTTAGTAAGGAAGCAAACAGTTCCTGAACATCTGCTCCGTGCCAGTCCTGGGTTGAAGAACTTTCAGCTTTATTGGATGGATGGGGATACTGAGGCTCAGGGAAGTTAGTAATTTCCAAGCGGTGAGACTTTGGATAAATTCTTAACCTCTCTGATTTTGCATTTGTTCATCTGCTCAGGACCTGCTGCCTGGGGCTTGTTGCAAGGATTAAATCACACAAGAATTGTGAAAGCACTTAGTCACTAGTAGATGCTCTCCAACACCAGCTCTTTCTGTCCTTTCCTTGGCAGCAAGACTGGCTGCACTCTCAGCAAAGAGAGCCTCAGTTTAAAGTCCCCAGGGAGAAACACGTCTTTGCTCTGGGCTCTGAAATCCCTGGTGCCCACAACTTAATAGACTTACAATTGGTTAATTTTCTCTTGACATTGATCAGCAACGGGTCGCGTCTGGCATCGCTGGCCTGGCCCTTGGGGGGAGCTGTGGGATGCCTGGCCTGGCCTCTCTAACCAGAAATTCAATAACTTTTTCATATAAATTGTCCGTAAGAGAAAACTTCTTGTTTTCAGCCGTTGTCGCTGTTTCAGCATTTTTCTGTACAAGATGAAAAACTTTTGCATTGAGCAAAATACAGATTTATGGTCAATAAAGTGAAGTTTAACAGTTTACAGGGGCCATACTTTCTTTCTTAAAAACTGATATTAAAAGCCATTTTTCCCAGTCTTTGTAAAAATGGCTCTTCTATCAATCAGAATCCTGGTTTGTTTAAATGATGGGAGAATTAGGGAAACTCTCTCATCAGAGGGCCTGCAAACATATGCCCATCCTCTCCTTCTGTCCTAGCACTTTGGAGAGATCAGGGGTTTATTTCTTGAAATTGCATATGATCAAGCTGGAAGCCAGAAGTTTCTTGGAGCTTGAACAGAAGACAGGGCAAGGGCACTCCTCTTGTCTCTGTGAGCTGCCTAGGATCTTTAATTTATCCACCTTGTCTTTAATGTGCACCTGCTGTGTGTGAAGGCTGAGTGGGCAAATGGGATGACAGGTGAATCACTTCCGCTTCCTGCCTTCAAGGTGCCTTTCTTCTGAGGAAGCAACTCAGGAGCACAGTCAGTGTCTTGGAGTCAGGAATGGACAAGACGGGGATGTTGAGGAAGGACTCTTCACTCAGCCTGAGGGCATCAGTGAGGACTTCCTGGAGGAGATGATGCCTGAGGTCAGTCTTGCAGACAAATTAGAGAGGAGTTGGTGGGGCGGAGCCAAGGGTGGCCCAGGAAGAAGAGGCAGTGGGGACAGGGAACAGCTACTCTCCCTTCCTGTCACCTTCTTCCATACCAGCTCAGGAATGTGGGGGCGTATCCGGGAATCGCTCCTGAGTCTCCCCTCACCTTGCAGTTCCCTGCCCAGAGTATCCCTGGCTGCCTCCCTGGCTGCACCTCAGACCCCTGCTCACCCCAGAGACCCAGAGTCCCCACCCCATTCACATGCGGCTGATGCTTGGAAGCATCCTGAGTGGCAGGCCACACTTCCATTTCCTGCCTCCACAAGGCTCTCAGAATGCAGCTGACTTTTTTTGATAGTACCTGATAGAAATTACAATGTAGGAGAAACTATTTAAAACTTTGTAAAGCACTGCTGTCTAGAAAGACCTGCAGTAAAAAAGGTACTCTGAGGGGCTGGAGCTGTGGCTCGGGAGTTACAGTGCTGGCCTGGCATGTACGAAGACGCTGGTTCGAACCCCAGCACCGTGGACACAGTGGAGCGTGGGAACAACGAAAGCCACATGGAAAACTAAATAAAATTGATTCTCTCTCTCTCCCCCTCCCTCCCTCTCTCTCTCTAAAATATAAAAAAGGGGTTTCTGAGCCTTTTTCCCTTTCTTGAGGTCTGTTGCTCCTTTTTTTCCTAAGAGAAAAAGTCAAAGTCCTTAAACTTCTGCAGAGCCCAGAATCTGCTATACCCCATATTCCCATAACCCCATCCCTCCTTGATCCCACCCTCTCCCTGTGAAATCCACGCCACACCCTCAGAACTCTCATCCACCTGAACAAATAATGATCCTCAGAGACAGAACTGGCTGGTTTTTCCGAGGCAGCCTGCACTGCAGCAGCCTCCCAGATTGGGTTGGGGGGTGGAGCAGGGAGTTGATGTCACGTGGGACTCAGCAGCCCCTCTTAGTTCCTCTGCTTCCTCTGTCCAGAGCTTGCAGAACCCAACAAATGGGGTCTCCATAGCTGGCTACCACTTAACTGCAGGGTAATGACTGGAATATAATTTTCTTTAGGTCAGTTGAAATTCTTAGATGGGACACATTCCCTGAGCCCAAGCAAACAGCTACGTATTTGTCCTGCCCCATCAGTCCAGGCCAGTAGAAATGCAGGTGGACCACACAGGTAGTTGTAAATTTTATTGTGGACACATTATAAAAAGTAAACAGAAATAGGTGAAAGCAATTAACCAAATATTAATATCAGTAAGCCAAAATATTGTCATTTAAACTTGTAATTGATAAAAACAATCAGTGAGCTATTTCACATTTTTTTTTTGCAGACTAAGTATTTGAAATCTAATATACATTTTATAAAACAGCACAGCTCAGTGTAGAGTTGACACATTTCAAAGTGCCCAATAGCTATGTGTGGCTGGTGGTCACCAAACTGATAGCACACAGAGGGTCAATGAGTGTGTAGGTGTGTGTATGTGTGAGGTGGGGGGAGAGAAGGAGGGAAAGAATTATCTAGAGATGTGGCTTCAGAGAGCTGAGAAATCTTTTGGGCTTTACCATGAAGAAAATGGAGGCAGTTGTAGAAGGCTTTTAGAGGAGGAGATTTGTGACCAGATTCGTATTTTAGAAAGATCCTCTGGCAATACAACGAGAGGGTACTGGAAGGAATAAGTTTGGAGGTAGAGAGATTTAACTGGGAGAATCACTTCCTGGAGCTAAGGGGAGGGGCTTAATGGGCAAGGAGAGAGGTGGATGGGTTCCAGATTTGTGGAAGAGACAGAACTACAGGGCTTGTTGAGTGTAGGGTGTTGGAGGGGCCAGGAGTCAAGAATGGCATGTTCCATCCTGTATAGCTGGGTGGGTGCTGGACCATTTACCAAAATACGCAGCAGAAGGGGACACCCAAGACTGAGAGGAGAAGATGATGAGGGTGGTTACGTTCATGTGAATGAATCCGAGTCCTGTGGATATCTGAGTGGAGGTGTCCACAGGGAAATGAACTCATGGACAGAGGCAGGGTCTACAGATGGAGGCTACAGAGGAGCCCACCCATGCCAGGGTTTCTGCTTCCTAAGCTTGTCCTCAGATTGGCAGCAGGGAAGGCACCCTTATGGTGCTGAGCATGGAGCCTTGCACAGGCTGGGTGCCTCTCAAGTGTGAGCTGTCTGATGGCTGGTGGTGCTTGGCCCCTCCTGTTCAGACTTTTGCTTCATTCAGCTTGGCCATCTGGCAAAGGTCTAAGACAGATGATGGAGAGTGGGGAGAGGGGTTGAAATGAAGGGACCTAAGCTTCTTCTCCCTCTTCCTCTCTGTCTCAAAAACTGGAATCTCATTGGCTCACCCAACATGAATACCTGCCTCCGTCCCACCCCTATTCTTTTGTGCCTTAGGACATTCTCTGGCTCCCCCATACAGTTTTAATTCTCTTTACCCTCTTTTTTCTTTTTTTACAGGGTTTGGAGATTGAACCCCAGGCCTCGCACATGCCAAACAAGTTCCATATTCCACTGAGCTACACCCCTGGCCCCGTCCTCAAGTTCTTTCACTTGGGGTTGGTGATGCTCTGTGCCCTGTCCAGACCCTTTATTCAGGACCACAGGACTGATTCTTCCAGCTGGTGGGGGTGATCAGAGCTGTTAGCTCTCAGCTGTCAGTTTTGTCCAGAAATTGTCTTGGCAGAAGAGTCCCGTCATCTAAGGTCATTTCCCAATAGGTAGCCCCACCCAATGACGGGTCCATGCACTACATGAAGGACTGGCCTCCCTGCTCCAACTTGGGGTGACCCTAAGGGTTTTCCCAGCTTCAGAGCTCCACTTGGGGTCCACTGGGACAGCATTGCTGTCTCTCCCATTCCCACTCCTGCTGCCTTCCCTCTTCCTGGTGTGAGCTGTGAGAACACTCCCCACTGAACCTCTTGCATCTGAGTTTCCACCTTGGTGTCTGCCTCCCAGGGAGCTTTGCCTGCCATCTTGGCTTTGTCATTAGTTCCAGTCATGAGATTTGATCCCTGGCAACATGCTACTGGCGCACACACACAGGCACACTCATGCACATGCATGCACACGTAATCTTAGGTATTCACTCATTTGGCTCCCCAGATCTCATCCTTGGATACTCCATCACACTGTGGTCCCTGTAAATGTGTCTCTTTCCCATCTTCTCACCCCATCTCCTCTCTGTGTCTCCTCTTTCATGAGAGTAAGATCTGACTGTTACAAAATAACTCCTAATTCCCAGACTTTTCCCTTTTTCAGAGTACTGTTTCCCCTGAAAATTGAGGAGGAATTTTGGCTCCTTAGCACTGGTCTTTGTCATCTTGTGTTCAAGGGACCCTGAGCCTGAGAGGCAGAGAGGGCATTTGAGGGCTGTGTCCTTGGAGTCCCTCAAGCCAGGCCTTGGGGGGTGGGTGAAGATTTCTGCAAGGATCTGGGATCTGAGGAGCCGGAGTCATAGCTCACGTCCCCACGGAACAATGAGGCTTGATGAACGGGGTGTGATGTGCAATTGCTGATGAATATCAAGCTGATTCCCTCTGACTTCAACATGGTGCATGTGTGAGAGCAAAACTGTGTTGTCCTGGGAGGGTTCAATATGGGCTCGAAGTTTCCCAACTTCCTGGCCTCAAAATTGATGTGTATGAATGGAAAAAAGCAAAACCCGCAAAGCACTATTTTCCCAAGGCGAAGCCTGACATTATGACCATCTCTTTAAGCACTTGCTCTGCATATATATATGTATGTGTATATATATATATATATTTCTTTTTCTTCTCAGCTAGGTCTTCTGACTGCCAAAGCTCTTTCTTGCCAAAAGCAACTGTTATAAAATTATGACTTGCGCATATATAATGTTTGCGTTCAACAAGAAAACAGAAATGCCACCTTATTTTGTGGTTACAGCTGCACAATTCACATCCGGCAAGATTGGTCATATTAAGGTTATGCAATCATCTAATTGCAGAGACAAGCCTTGAGTAATAACTCCAAATGCTCGCACTTCAATCTGCTTCGACAGAGTCATTGCCGAGTCCTGATTAGCGCCTGACGGCATTCGGGTCCCATTATCTGCTATGGCATTGTCTAAATCTCCATTTGCAGCCGAAGCAATCCACCCACTAACTGATCTATGACAAACAGGCCCATCGCAGCAAAGCTGTCTGGGTTGAAGATACATACATAAAATATGACTCTTTGCGCTCTTTGCAGCAAAGTCTCCCCTTGTCCCTGGAGAAAATAGCTTCCTCTGCTCCATGCACTTCCCTCCCTTCTTCTTACTGTCAGCCAGAGATGACAGGATAAGGAATCTTTACCAAATTAACTCCTACTCAGATCTCAGGGCTCGACTCCAAGTTGGTTTCATTAGTTGCCTCTCCAGATTCACCAGAGATACAGTATCCTCACGCTTCTTCTTTGAGGCACTTAGAATGCACATCTGTGCTTGCAAATCCCGAGGGCTCCGCCTTCAACCTAGTTTCAGAGCCCTGTCCCTTTCTGCTGCCTCCATCACCGGCTTTGTTGCACATCTCCCACATTACTGCACCCTGTGGTTGCTGGGCTCTCAACTTCTGCTCCCTCTTCTTCTTCAGCCTCCTTACAAATCATCCTCAGTTTGGCAGACAAAATGCATGCTTTCTCTTTTGTAGTTCCATAATCAACTCTTTTGGATTTTTAAGATCTTTAATTGACCAGTAAGAATTGCATATATTTATGGGGTACAATGTGATGTTTCAATTCGTACACTGTATGATGATCAAATCAGGGTAACAGCATCTCTAGCACATCACACATTTATCGTTTCTTGGTGTTGTCAAATCCTCTCTCCTAGCTATCTTGAAATACATAATAAATTGTTACAAACTGTGGTCACCCAACTCTGCTCTAGAACTTATATTTCTTTCCTAACTACATTCGGTACCCTTTATCCAACCTCCTTCTGTCACCTGTCCCATCCTCCCAGCCTCTGGTGACCACTATTCCACTCTTTTCTTCTATGAAATCTATTTTCTCAGCTTGCATGTAGGAAGACGAAGTACTTCTCAAAAAATGCCAATCAGAAAACCTTCGTATCTCACCAGAGTAAATTTTTACTCAGAGTAAAAGCCAAAGTCCTTGCAGTGGTTTTATAAGGTCCTGCATGATCTCATAGTGTTACCTTTCTGGTCTCATCTCCTATTTCTTTGTAACCTTCTCACTTTACTCTAGCCAGAGCCAGATTACTCTCCTTGCTTTTCCTCTTTTGTTGGGGGGGAGAGGGGGGCTGCAGGGGAGGGCGGAGATGAAGTCTGGCTGTGTTTCCCAGGCTTGTCTCAAACTTCTGGACTCAGGGATCCTCCTGCATCAGTCTCTTGAGTATCTCACTATTGGCATGCACCCCTGCATCTGGATCCTTGCTTTATTTATCTGTGCTGTCCGGTATATTGCCACTAGTACATGTACTTAGTAAACACTTGAAATTTGGTCACTTGAGACTGAGGAACTGAGTTTTTAGTTGGATTTCATTTTCATTAATTTAAATTTAGTAGCCACATGTGGCTGGTGGCTGCCATTTTGAATGGCACAGAGCTCTGTTTTGGTGAGGGCAGGATTTCTGAAAGGGAACTTCAAAGCGTTATCCTAAACCTTGAAAATATTCAAAACTTTGACCCTGTAATCTTGCTTTGAAGGATTTATGCTAAGGAAAATTGTGGGCATAGAAGAATGCTCATTGCATTGTTGTGATAATTGTGAAAAACTGGAAATAGTCTAAAGGTTTGGTCATAAGAAACTGAGGAAGTCCTTTGGTTGTGGAAATTGTGCAACTATTAAATTCATATAGATTAATAATCTGTGATTTGGATAAATGCTTATGATATATTGTCATATGGCAAAAGAAATGAACAAAACCATATTTGTGCCATAGTCTTGATTTCAGGGAAATTTATATGCTATACACGGTGATCAAAAACTAGAAGAAAAGCTGATAGAATCATATGTCATTTTTTCCCTTTGATGGGTTTATCTGTAGATTCCAACTCTTCTACAATGGATATGTACACCTAGTTGCCAGAAATATAAAGTCAATGTAACCTTTTGTTAAAAAATAGTGTTCTACTTGACTCCCTATACACAGGCAGGCAGAGAAACTCAGAAATTTCAAAAATTAATATTCATGAATATGCTCATTTCTATCTATAGCATGGGGGTAATACAGAGGAGACAAGAGCCTGGGGAATGGACGAAGGGGGGGATCCTGGACTAGGATTGGCCTTAACTTATTTTGTCAATATCCATGTATGCAAGGATATATAACAATGGTTCCCTCTAATATGTAAGACAATGTGGAACAAATAAAAAAAATAGTGTTTTCCCAGTACTTCTGATTTGATGCTGCTATTATGGATATCAAGTTTAGGAAAAAGCTGATTTGGACTCAGGGCCCTCGTGTTGAGAGATCTAAAGTTGAGAGTTGATTTTCCCTGGGTCTTGCCCTGCCACCCACTACGAGGCCCTGTTTTATTTGTCCTTAGTTTCTGTTTCGAGTCTTCGGTGACCACAAGATGGTTCTAATTCTTCCAGCTTTGGGTTTGTCATCCACTCAGGACTCCAGCACTGTGGCTCTTCAGAGTTTCAGTGACTTTTTTTCTGTCTGGGAAGCATTAAGTCCTACTCAAAGTCATGCTGGCTCATCTAAGTCTGTTGAAGCTTCTGGAAAAGTCCTTCTGGTTGTGCAGAGACTTGTAGGGGGTTCATCTCTCCCACTTCCTCTCTCCTCTGCACATGCGTGATATGGTGTTTCCTCAAAACCTGCCTTCTGACCTTGATGACGCAGCTGCCCTGCCTGGAACGCCATCTCTGCATCAACTTACTGCCTCTTTCCTTCTCGTGCACCAAGACCTGGACTAACTTCTCCTCTGTGGCATCTTTATTTCTAGAGTTACTTTGTTCTTCAATGCCACTCAATAGAACACTTACATATCTCAAGCCCTGTGCTGGTTTTTGGGAACATGAGATCGAAGGGAACATGGGGGAGAGGCGCCTGGCATTTATAGGAGCCCCGCAGTGTGCCAGGCACTTTAGAAATGGCCCTCAGTTGAACAGAGCAGGTAAACAGGTGAAAGGGTCATTACAATGCAGCACATCACGCATCCTAACTGAAGTGTAGACGAGAGGTGACAATGGTAATTCTTGCTGGGATGGGATGAGCGGCAAAAGGTTTCAATTCAAGTTGGATCTTAGAAGACAGACAATTTTCATTTCCAAGAAACTACTGAGCTATTTCCTAGTGGAACAAGCTCCTTTCCTCTCTGAGCCTCAGAGGACCTTACTTCTAAACGCTCATGGCCTGGTCACCACCCCAGGCCATTTTTAGATCACTTCTGTAGAAGATGTTTCCGTGCCCCTTCCTTTGATACTCTCTGTTCCAGTACCCGTGACCAGAGGGTGTGGGGGGATCAGAGGTACTGTGGAGTTAGTGCTATAGGAGGGACCCTCAGTCGGTGACAGATGGGGCAGAGGCATCAACACCCCAGCTCCCTTCCTCTTAGTGGAAGAACTTGGAGTTGCACATCTGCACTGGTCCTCAAATTTCCCCAGCAGGGTGGAGTCCCACTGGCTCACACTGGCAACTTTCTTGACATCCTTGACTGGCTTCCTGTCTCCTACCTCTGCCTCCTGGGACCACCCTCTGAATATGCTACTAGTGGCTTTTGAATCCTTTTCTCAGGTTCTGCTTAGGAAGAGCGAGGCCTGGTTCACCAGCGTCCCTCTGACATCTCCCCCGCTCCTTCTTGCTTCTTCTAACCACATAGCATTTTGGTGCCGGCTTTGGTTCATGCTTATGACAAAGAAGATAAAAAAAGTTCCTGGAGCTTAAAACCACAGACAATAGGAACCCCAAGAACACCTAGGCTCAGCGAAATGCAAAGAGAGGGTGGATTTTATTTTACAGTGTGCGTGGGAGGGATTCTCAAGGTGCTCCCCCCTAAGGCCCCATCTAACACATCATTAGCTCTTCAGCCAGGTCGTTTGAAGCTGGCTGCAGTGGGGGTGGGGGAGGCAAGAGAGGCCTGGTCTGTGTGGCTTTTGTTTATTCCTCAGTCACTTCAGGCTGGGATGAAAGGGAGGTCTATGCTTCCGGTCCTGCCCCTCCCAGTATCCTCCTTGCTCCAGGGCCAGAGATCCCCTCCTGGGTGGACCCTTCTGGACAAGGGGCCGAATCTGTGGCTCTCCCTCTCTGTCCGGGGAAATTGCTGGCTCAGCCACCCACCTCAGCTCCTCCCACGTAGCAGCTCAGCTCTCCCAGCCAATCCTCCCCTGGCCCACTCCCTAGGGGCCTGCATCTTTGGAATCAATTAGAATCCACAAACCTGCACTGGACATCTCCTGGAGCCCAACCCCAGCGGATGAGGAAACTGAGGTTGGAAAAGAGGCATAAAAAATCTGGATTGGAAATTGATTTTCATGCATGTAGTTTGTCGGGCTGAACCCAACAGCTATGTATAACCATAAAGCTCTAATTAAAAAAAAAAATGTAAGGAAGATCAGTAAAGGAAAGGTACTAAGGGGTAGGAGGTCAGTAGGGAGGGAGAGGAGAAAGGTTGGGGATTGACACTGGCCAAATTAATTTTATATTGTGTGCATGTACGAATATGTAACAAAAAATCCCATCAATATGTTCAACTACAATACACCAAAAAAAATTTTTTTTTTCGGTTAGCAGAAGTAGCTACCTAGAAACAGTGTCCTTGCACTGAAGAGGGAGCCCAGGGGGCAGAGCCGAGCGTCACCTTCCAGTGCCCGCATACAGAACCTCATTTTCAGGGTGGCAGTGGAACAAGTGTGTTCCCTGGGGGCACCAACATCTGGGGCAGGGGTGGGGGTGGGGCCTTAATTAAGATGCAGTGACTCTATTGGCACCAAAATAAACGTGACATTTATCAGAACCTGCTAAGTCTATTCAGCGCTTGCTTCCTTCCGAAGTGCAGGGCTTGTGCGATGGGTCTGGAGAGAAAAGGTCTCTGCTGCTGAGGGAAATAGGGCAGAAGATGGCCAGGAAGAAGGGGAGAGGCAGGCTGGATGGGCAGGCCAGGAGGCGCAGCCACAGCCTGGGGTGCTCTCCTGAATGCTCTTGAACCTCTGCAAAGGCAAGACTTCGAATTTCAGGCAAACATCAATCATGTTGGAGTGGGGTTCAAGCAGAAATGATTGCCCCAAAACTAAGTCAAACTGAGCTAGCCTGTAAGGATCCCCAGAATATGGCTGGCATTGCCACACAAATTGTTTTATTTTTTCACAGTAACCTAGCAAGTTATTTTTCTTCCCACTCTACAGATGGTGGAAACTGAGTCACATAGAGGACAAAGCAAGCCATTCAAGATCATTCAACCAGGACATGGTGGTCCCTGATCCAAGATGTCATACCAAGGTGGGGTGACAGTGATCTCATTTTGGAGGCAAGCGCTTGATTTGGAGTCTTGATTTACTGTTTGGCTCTACAAAGTCTCTGCTCAATAAAGCATGTTCCCTAAGACTCATCCTGGAAAAATCCTGAACCACTGCTCCTAGACCTCTTGCCTGGGCTCAGGTCTCTGGAATGCAATGGAATGGAAAACTAATGATTTGAACAGTTGCCAGGTGGAAGCAGCATAGGATGGTGGCACTGGCTGCTTGTGTTTGGATCCCAGCTCTGTTGTTTACTAGCTGTGTGACCTTGGGCAGTTCTTAACCTCTCTGAGCCCCATTTTCGTTGTTGTGAGAGTGAAATATAATAAGGACAGTGAACACTTATGGAGAGTGAGAATTGTGTCAGGCTTTGTCTCATGCACACCCTTGTTTAATTCTCGTGACTATCCTCCAGAGAAAGTTACTTTCATTCTCCCCGTTTTATAAGTAAGGAAACTGAGGCTTAGACGTTGGTAACTTAGGTGCAAGAGATCATGATTCCTGGAAAACAGCAGAAACTCAAAAATACTTTATTTCTCATTTCTTTTTGGCCTATGAGTTGGCAATTCCTAAGACACAGCCCTCCCCGAATGGGCAGATCCAAGAGAGAAATCAGGAAGAGGGAATAGAGGAAATAACTTCGGCACAGTGGAGGAGTGATTTATCTTTCTTTTTAAAGGTTGGTCGTACTGCTGACCCAGAGCAGATTTCAGAGGGGCCTTTCTCTGGACATCTCAGACTCCTCCTGGCACCTTTTGGGAATCTCCTTTGCTGCTCGGTGTGCAGCTGAGTACACCAAGAATCGTCTCTTGGTTCCTGGACCCTCACTGCAATGCTGTCCCTCACTCAGGTGTCCGAGACACAGTGTGTGGGCAGCAGTTATGAGTCCAGCTAGAACCTGGACTGCCAGAGTTCATGGCTGCTCCGTGCCGGTCATTGTGCTCGCAGCTCGTGCTTTGGTGACAGCCTCATCTTCTGACCCGTGGGCTTTCTGAACCCCATGTTTCCGAGCAGGAGCCTGAGGCGCTATGGCACCCTCTGCACTGAGCCTAGGGGCAAGAACTTAGTCAACGACCTCATCCTCTCCTCCCTGCCCTGCCTCTTTTCTTACTTGAAATAGTAACACTGAGTAGATTAAAACCAAGTGTAAGTGCAATTATCGCAGAACAGTTAATACATAATTGCATATTTTTGTAGACAAGCTTGGAGGCTTTTTTCAGTGACCTCTCTGTCGCCTTGTGGTTTTGTAGATAAATTCTCTTCTCTTTTACCCTCTAGTTTTAATTGGGAGCAATGGTTGGGTTGCTGATGCTCTTGCTGCCTGTACCCCTCAGTTTGTCCCTGGTATTTGTCTGTGTGTATAGACAGACACACAGGGTAGAGCGACTGTCGCTGCAAGCCCACTAAAGACTGCTCAGAACCCTGGGCAAGGAGAAAGGGTTCTGTTGGGTCCAGAGCAGAGGCCCTTTGGCAGGAGTAGAGAATCTACGGAGATAGCTCTGAAGATCTTCGTGGGGCTCATTCACTCAGTCCCCAAATATTCACTGAGACCCAAGTGCCAGGTTCCCTGGGGAAATAGCCCTGAACAGGCAGATCCAGTCACAGGCTGGCCAGGAAGTGTTCTCAAGCTATATTTAATATTTCAACAAGCTGCCCTCAGGTCACCCAAGTTACCTGAAACAGTGAACTTTGCCCTGGGTGGAAATTACTCCAGCGTGATGGGGGTCACTTTGCTGGCCAGAAAACTCTGGATGGTTAGGACAAGTCAAAACTGGACACGAGTGGATTGGTATCTAAATCTTTAGGGTGTTGTTGGATAACTTCTGAAATGTGGTACCTCGACAGGGGCTGCTCTGGGTGCTGTCACCACGGAGGGTCCTGTCGTCCACCTTCCCCACATCTCTCTCCAGGCAACAGGCTTCCCAGCAGGCCTGAGTGCAGGGCAGGGAAGGGAAAGGCCATTCTAAGTGCTCCTGCTGCCCTTAGCAGTGGGCAGTGAGGGAGACTTGGTCTCACATTCAGAAGCCAGGGCCCCATCTCATTCTGATGCAGGCTTGGCCACCTCTCACTGCATCCACCAGTCCCACTGGCCTGTGCCCTTGGCCGCTATCTACCCGGACTCCTGGACCCACACCTGCCTGCAGGGTCTTAGATGTGAAATTTCACAGTGTGAAAGGACCGTTTACATACGAAGGAGTGGAACTATGGTGAGTTGGTCAAATAGGCAAGCTCTGGAGTCAGACTGGGTTCAAATCCTCATTCTGCCCTAATCTGCTGTGTGACTGTGGGTAAGTGACTTAGCCTCTCTGTGCCTGATTCTCACCTTTACAATAGCGATAATGATAGTTCCTCACATCAGGGTAGATGTGAGGACGAAAAGGCTGGAATTAATCCACATAAAGTGCTGAACACAGTGCCTGGCATATAGTAAGTGTTTAAGAAGTGATGGTGGTGATGGGGGTGGTGGTGGTGATGTTAATGAAGGGTGGGAAGCAGGTGCAGACCCTGACGCCCTTGTTCATGATCACCTTTTCTACATCTCCTCCCTGGAGCTTAGGGCTTTACCTGGCTTTGAGCAGATTGTCAGCTCATTTAGAAGTGGATGCCAAGCCTCAGCCCACAGGGTGCAGGGTCAGGGGTGTTGCTAGGCTGGCTCCAGCCAGAGGAGTAAGGAAAGCTATGGTCCTGGAGGCCTGTTGTGTGCGTGGAGCGTGTCACCTGTGCCAGGACCTTCAGATGAGCCACTCCACCTTTCAGAACCAGCGCAAAGCCCCTGGGGTTGTTCCTAAGCTGGGATAATTGGAGTATCATGAGCCAAATGGGGAGAAACAAGCTCAGATAGAGTTCTTCTGCCTAGTTGGGACTAAATGTCAACTCTGAGCTGGCATCTGGGGACGTGTCCACAGCACTTTTGGCGATGAAGTGTTTGAAGTGGCAGAGAAGGAGGCTCTGGGGCCCACAGAGCAAACACTCGTGGAGTCCCTATTGTCCTTGGGGCTCATTTCCTGAGGAAGTGCCCCTAAACTCTGCCTTTGGCCAGAGGGCAGCTGCCAGATTCCCAGGCCTGGGTGGTGTGGACAAGGCCGAGGACCTGGAGAAGGGCCAGGGGCTGGGTGGGGGCCCTGGAGGGAGGAGGGAAGACATCTTCGAGTTTCGGAGACTACTGGACTGCGCCCGTCCTTCAGAGCTGGCCCACACAGCTTGCAGGATGTTCTGGGCTGCTCACCCACCCCTGGCTTGTGGGCACTTGCAGCTTTTCAAAAACAATAAACAATAGTGAGAGCCACAGGTCATCTGCACTGACGACTTAGAGGGCTCTGGGCACCGCGTCCTGGTTCTGGTCATCCTTGGGCCAGTTTGGCTGGAATCGTAGAAGGTATCAATTGCCCTGCATGTGGAGGCCAAAACTGTACCTTCTGAGCTGGGGTGGATGCAGGGATGGGAACCCCAGGCTGAGGGTCCCTCTGCCTTGGACTCCCCTCTCCCTGTGGCTGTAACTCTCTTCTCCGTGGAGTCCCCTGGGCCTTTGCATCTCTCTGATGTCTCTCCCTGTTGGAGGGCTCTCTGCTCTCTGTCTCCAGCTTTGGTCAGCAGCCTCTGCTCCCCAGCCATCAGTTCCTGCCACCTCTGCCCTTGGGCTCTGTGGAGGGGCAGGAGGCACTGGGGCTTCTGGGATCAGCAAAAGCCTCACATGCTTCACAAGCGTCCACTGTGGTTCCTCTCTCCCACCTCGGAGCCTCCAGCTGCTTCTCACACTGATTCCTGGGTCCTCGGCCCATTCAGGTTTCCTGAGAAAGTTGGCGCTGGGGTGGTTCTGGATGTGGGTAGTGGTTGGCTGGATTCCCATGGGAAAGAGTGTGTGTGTGTGTGTGTGTGTGTGTGTTTTCTCGGCCTGTGGTTACACGGTCCCCCACCTGGCATGGGGCACTCTGCTGGCTCAGCCTCCCCAGCCACAGACCACCTGGGTCACCCCATGTATGGAGAGAAGTCAGGACCTCAGAGCTAAGGACTGTGGTCCCCAGCAGCGTGGGAGTGTGTGTGAAAACCATGAGTTTCCTGGAGAGTCCTTTCCCGGGCTCCGAGCTTGGCGCAGGACTCAGGGAGGGGTGAGAATCAGCGCGCTGCGCTTCCTCCGGGGTGGGCGAGCGGGCCTTGGTGTTGGATGGGTGCCCTGGCTGCTTGTCCTCTGGCTGGCTGCTCACCTCTTTGGGGCTCCTAGAAAAGTGGCACCAGGGAGGCGTGCAAGGAGATGGCCTCCCACTTCTTATCTTGCTCTTCTTTCTTTTCTCCCATCAAATTATTAAGTGCTTCTGGGGTCCCAGGCTGCCCCCTGACAAATGCAGCCCCGGAGAACTGTGCTATGTAAGACACATCCCTATCTTGGAGATGGTCTCAGTTAATATGTTACAATGATAATAAAATTTCCCAACAAGGGCTGGAGCGGTGGCTCGGCGATTACGGCGCTTGCCTGGCATGCGTGAGTACACGGGTTCAAATCCCAACACCAAAAGTACACAACTAAGTGTCAGAGCAAAGAAGGCCATGTAAACAACTCAATAAAAATTGATCCTCTCTCTCTCTCACTGACCTCTCTTTAAAAAAAATTTTTTTCCAACAAACTTAGGAGCTTGTCAGAAATACAGACTCTCTAGCCTCAGCACAGACCTACTAAACTAGCAATTGCATTTGAACTAGATCCCCTGGTGACCATATTAAGCTACTAGTCTAGGTAATTAATTCTAGTCCTTGTTTCCATTCCTTACATTTGGGGTGATTTGGGGCAAATCAACTAGTTTCTCTGGGTCTGGATTTCCTCATCTGTAAAATGGGGAGAATAATACCAATTTGCCTCCTGGGATTGCTGTAAGAAGTAGATAAGATACTGTGTTCCAAGAGCTGCTGCCAGAAACCCAGGAAGCCCTGTCAATGTGTATATGACTGGGATGTAGCTGCCTGTTCTCGCTGCAGTCCTCTGGGCTTGAGGATTTATATGACATTTAAATTAGAAAGACTGAGCCTCCCACTCCCATGCAGTAGAAGTTCTAGAAGGAATGAAGTTCATAAGCCCTGGAGCCAGACTTCCTAGGGTCAAATCCTGTGTTAGCTTGTTCCTGAGTGAGTTTAGGTAGGGAGCTTCCCCAAGCCTCTCTTTATCCACCTGTACCTTGGGGCTGCTGTGAGCTTAACTGAGTTAGTAGTATAAGCACCTAGGGTGGGTACCAGCTTCAGGTGAGTACTCGGTAACAGGTTGTCCTACAATACTTGCTTCTCTTAGTCACCTCTGGCTCCTGATTCCTGCTCTCACTTGTATTTTTCTGCTTTTTGTCTAGGCTAATCCTTGATGTCCCCAAAGCAGAGAGTGACCAAATGCCCACATATGTCAAGGATAACCCTGGCTCATCCATATTGTCCCATCATGTTATCTTGATTCTCAGTCTCTTAAGTATTCCAGTTAGGTCATCCTATCAAAGTCCTTCTCATGAGGGGCAGTTTCATTTGGAACTCTATTTAAAAAAAAAAAGTTTATGGAGGTGTAATGAAGACAATTGCATGTATTTGGAGTGTAGGTTTTGAAAAGTGTTGATGACTATTGACTTACGAAACTTTCAACACATTCAAGGTCATGGACACGGGCATCACATCCCAGAGCTTTGGAAGGCTTTGGACAGAGGCCTAGGAAAGTGGCACATGGCAGCATAAGCCAGCTCAGCTCAGTTGGCAGCACCAGGCTCTTGGTGGTCCAAGGTCTTTCCCAACCCTCGACTTCCCAGCTGTTTGCTCTTTCCATCTTTCCTTCTCCTCTCTCTTATTCCCCTTCTCCCAATACCTGGCAATTCTTATTCAGCTTCTCTTTTCTTTTTCTTACTCAGTATCTCTGGACAACCAAGGCTGTTTGTCAAACGTGCAGATCTTTGGGCTCCACCTAGCAGAATAAGGTGGGAGTCAGTCAGGAAACTTCACTTCCTACAGGCATTTCAAGTGACCAGTGTGAATACCAGGCTCATCTCAGTTCTATACTTTCTCCCTTGTTTAAGACAACCTAACAATTCATCAGTGTTTTGTTAAATAGAGAAAAGTTGCTGGGCATGGTGGCACATGCTTTTAGTCCCAGCAGCTTGGGAGGCTGAGGCAGGATGATCACAAGTTCAAGGTTAGCCTCAGTAACTTAGCAAGGTCCTAAGCAACTTAGTAAGACTCTGTCTCAAAATAAGAATCAAAAAGTACTTGGGATATAGCTCTGTGGTTAAGTGAGCCTGGGTCAATCTCCAGTACCATAAATAAATAGAGAAAAGTTTTCTCTTTAGTAGAATGTATCAGTTAGTGTTTGCTGCATAACAAATCATCTTAAATGGAATGGCCTAAGGCAAAGAATTTGCTATTTCTCATGAGTCTGTGATATGGTTGGGCTCAGCTGGGAAATTTTCCTGCTCCTGGCAGGACCATGTAGACTCAGCAGGGAGCTTAGTTGGAGATGAGGCACCTGAGCCATCCCCTCATCCTCCAGGATTTTTCTCCACAAGTCTTTCAAGATGCAGCACCCAGTCCAAATTCTTTTACAGCATGGCATCTTGATTCCCAGAGAGCAGAAGCTAACGTGGCTGAATTAGGAACATTGTCACTTCCACTATATTCTGCTGGTCAAAACAAGACCCCAAACCAGCCCAGATTCAGAGGGAGGGAAAGTAAGCTCCCCTTTGGATGGGAGGAGCAGCGAGTGTGCCAAGGAACAGGCGGATTTCTGGCAGCCACATTGGCACACAAAGGGCCACATGGGAATTCTGGCGTTGGCTTCTGAACTAAAATCCTCCCCTTCTTATTTGAGTGGTCCTTTTTATGAGCAGCTGCAGGATGAGTTGCAGTGTAGGGCTGTATTAGAGGAGACTATCGCAGAAGGCAGAAATCTCAGCTTCTATCTGGGGAAGCCAAGGAAGGCTACGCTGAGAGGTGGATGTGATGGGACATGGGGTGCGGCTGGAACCTGGGCACCGTGAAAGCAGACCTGCAGGTGTGAAATGAGCTGCTTCCAAGGCAGCAGGGAATTAAAAGACCACCTCAAGGAGGCCGCCAGCCTTCCTGGTCTCTGCACCCTGAGGTTCCAGGTTGGGCAGGGAGGGGGCAGACCTGCAGGAGTGTGTGGTGTGCTCCCATCTCTGCACCCAGCACAGACAGGAAGAGAGCACTGGAGCCCCCACCAGGGAGCCCCACACATGCACAAGGCGTCAGGCACAGGAGGGGCCCAGCTGGCTCCTGGGGAGCGCGTCGGAGCCTTCACGCTCCAACCTTTCAGGGGGAAGGCAGCTTCGTTTCCAGTGGCCTTCTCCTCACTTTCATTTGTGAGACCAATTACAGAGCATTTTGCACCACAATTACTGGCGTTAAAACCTCTCAGTTCCGTTTGATGAATTTTAGTAGTAATTGAACAGAGGAAGCCATCACACAGGAGATTGTCCAATTGAATCTGCCCACTCACTGAACTGTGAATTCCAGCCCTCTCAAAGCAGTCCCAGGGGACCCCGGGGGGGGGGGGACTTCCACTTCCCTCCCACGAGGGTTTTGACCAGGCCCATGTGAGAGACCCCCTATGCACCAAGGAGTGATGGGAGATACCCATAGTCAGGGAGAGCCGTGTGGTTCCAGCTCTTAGAGCCAGGGATGGAGATAGATTGAGGGTGGTGCCTTTTAAGTCCTGAGAACGTGTAAGCTCTGATATTTTAGAATTGGGATCTGCATTTGTGCCTTCATTTATTATTTATTGAATAAAATACTTCCATAGCAATTCCTGGGTGCTGGCCATGCTTCTAAGTGCATTGCAAACATTAACTTCTTTTGTCCAATAGCAACTTAGAATTAATCATCTTGTGATTGTTCCCATTGGATGGGTGAGGATACTGAGGCTCAGAGCGGTTGATTAAATTGTTCGAGGTCACATAGCAAGTGGTAGAGCAGTTGGACTCTAGAGTTTCTCCTCTTCTTATTCGCTTCTGGTGCCCTGCCTTGGTGTTTAGGAAAGCCTTCCACAAATGCCTAAGTGGAGGAGCTGAAGGGTCTGGCAGCTTCTAACTTGGAGTAACAATGGGCAGGGGGCACCAGAGGCTGGAAGCCTGCTTGGTGTGGGAACAGGAATCTAAGCAGAATCTCGAAGGAGGTGGAGAAACAGGATTGGGTGTCTGGGAGAAACTCTTCACTCTAGGCTCTGGGTTTAGTCATAAAGTTCCGGGCTGTTTTAGCAAGAGAGGCCATGCTCCCTGTCCCTGTGTGGTATCTGTGCTGTCCCTCCAGCAGGTGCTCTGAGCCCTATGGCAGGGACAAGGAAAGCAATACATCTCTGCCTTCAATTGTAGACTCAGAACTAGGTAAGTCTGGGCACTCACTCTGTGCTTTAGACATTTACAGATGGGGAAACCGAGGCTTGACAAGGGAACACTATTTGCCCAAGATCGTGTAGCTGAGTCAGGCTTCAAGTTCAGCACTGTCTCTATCCAAGTCTTTGCTCCACCCATTGCACCCTCCTGCCGCCATCAGGACAAAGATAAAGCATTTGTGTGACCAAAGGGTACAAAACCAAAGATGCCAGGTGTGAGGGCCTCACAAAACTGCTATGGGAACTGTCTGTCTGCCTCTCAAGGCTAATCAAATGGGAGAGCGCTGAAGGTTTAGACTGAGTCTGAATTATCTTTAAATTCACCATAGGGCTTGGCAGCTTTTGGTGAATGTCTGTTAATGGGTTTGTGGGGCAGGAAGTTGAAGTGGACAGGGGCATGCCGGGATCTGAGAGATGTACCTGGAGGCAACCCTTTTTCCTTGAATTTGGGAGTGTATCTAATCCTCCCTGGGAGGGCTTGGCCCCCTCTTGAGTAACCTGGGCTGGACTGTATCTCCCACGTTCCCATCTCCTGAGGTCCAGGTTTGGCTGTGGAACTGGCAGGAAAGGCATTGGGTGTGGTCTTTCCTATGACTTGGAAATGGTGATCCCTCCTTGCTTCTGGAACTAGTCAGCCAGCCTCTGGTCAGGAGCTGTCTTTGGGGTTTACCCCCAGGACACTCAGGCAGAGATAGGGTTGGGGTCAATGGCCTAGAGCAATGTTGCCTCTTGGGTACCAAAGCTCTGGCTATGGGATGTCTAGCTTGGAAGGATTAAAGGTGCCTATCAGAGGACAAATTAATTCCCTGTCTTTAGATCAGTAGTTCTCAAACTATGAGGGCACTGGAGTTCCCTGGTGATCTTATTAAAAGCGGGCAGGGTGCTACCCTCAGACAGCCTTCTTTGTAGTTCAGAGGGCTACCCGAGCACTTGTATTACCCACAGGGTCCCAGGGGATGCTGACAGTGTTGGCCAGGGACCTGCTGTTAAGGGTTCCTTTGGACATTTCCCTCTTGACTCCTCCCTTGGGGGAGGGGTGCTCCCCAGCTGGCATCAGATTACACTTCTACCCCACCAGCTTGGTGCTGATGACCTGTTGGATGACAGCTAGGGCCAGGCAGCTCAGGCAGGAGCACCGGCTAAAGAGGACTTTGCAATGAGAAACCTGGAGCAGAGTCGGGGTGATCATGGGAGGTAGCCATGATGCTTACTGTGGAGAAGTGACTGATTTGGGCTGGGGACCCACAAGGGGTTTTAAAAACTCTTCTGATGCCAAGCTTGGAGGCTGCATGGAGGAGTAGAAAGAACACATACCTTGAAGGGTATGCCATTTTCAGGCTGTGTGGAGTAAGATTTTGAGCAAATCCCTTGCCTCTCTGCCTCAGTTTCCCCATCAGTCAAATGTGGCTAGTAATGTTTTCCGGTTATGGTCAGGATATAATTGAGACTGTAGATGAGAGAGCTCCTAGCACGGTTCCTGCAGGTTCCCTGCCCACTTTCCTCTGCATCCTAGAGATCTCAGGAGCCCAGGTAGCTTGGCTCCCCCTCTCTTTTCCAGCTTTGGCCTGTCCTCTCCAGCCACTGGACCATCAGCCCACGTTATCATAAAAGAGAGGCTGGATTTTAATTTGCAGAATCTTTCTTTTTTTCTTTTTCCTTTTTTTTTTTTTAAAGAAAAGCCTAATTAGGAAGCCCGTTAAATGCCTGCAATTCCAATATAATTCTATTAAATTCTCCCTGTAAAGTTAATGTTACAGACTTTTTAACAGATGTTTTAATTAGGCATTGTTATTAAAGAGAATACTGTAGAAATTAAAACCAGACCCTAAATGGGGGAAGAAAGGCAGTTTTCTTGTGCTGGGTAAATGGTGGCAGCCACCCAGCAAAGAGCTGTTGGCAGCAGGTCATGAAAAACATACACAAAAGGAGAGGGGACGCTGGGCACCATCTGCGTTGCTCAGCAAGAGGGGACCGCCCGCGCCTGGTCCACTGGCCAGCACAGCCTCCAGCCAGGCCAGCAAGGGGGATGGAGAGAAGCCGGGAGGGACAGAGGCTCACGGGCCCACGTTGGCAGGTTTTGGGGTCTGTTCCTATTGTGATCGTCCCACATAGGTCTGTCTCACCTGACCCTCATGGCAGTCCGCGGAGCAGGGATTACTCTTACCCGTTTTTCAGATGAGGAAACAAAGCTCAGACACATCTGCTCACCTGCCAAGTGGACTTAGGAAGGGGCAGAGCTGGACGTAGAGTGTGGATCTCCTGCTCTGTGGTGCTCTCTTGTCCAACAGCTGTGGAATCTGGTGACCAGAAGTTTACGGTGAGAACGTTGCAGACAGAAAGGGCTAGGTCTAAGTTTAGCTTTGCTTCTTGCTGACGGTGCATCCTTGGGTTTTTTACTTTATCTCCCTGAGCCTTCATTTGCTCATCTGTAGAATGAGGAAAATAATAGGACCTATTAACTCACGGGGTTAAAATACCATGCTGTCTAAAGGGTACCAAGCACAGGGCCAATGTTTGACCCGTATATCCATGGGTTGACATGGAGACCCCTGGGGTCCCCAGGCTCCCTTGGAGGTGGATCACCCAACTGCAGATGGCTCCTCTAAGGAGGAAGGGAGGCATGAATTTGGAGAGACCTGGATTCAAATGCTGCTTCCGTCCACGGCAACAGTGAAGCCACCCCCTGACCTGTGGCCCCCTGCTCCTCCCATTTGTATCTTGCTGTCTCCATCTCCCAGGCACTGAGCCAAGGGCCTGGGTGAGAGTGAGTGTTCCCTGGAGGCTCTGGGTGACTGATGCACCCTCTGCATGCGTCTGGTGACATGCTCAGATTGTCTTTTCCAGGGGGTAATTTTCCTGTCCATCCCGTGAGGCTGTCAGCCTGGGATTATTCAAATGATGTTTATTTTGGTCCTGCGACCCAGATAGATCTTCAATGAGCACTTTCTCCAGAATTTGAAAGGAAGAAATAGTGGGAAGTGGAGCCACTGTGGGGGCCTCGTCCCTGGGCCTCTGCAGGCTCCCTTGTGTCCATTCCAATGGACACATTTCCCTCCATTCCCATTGCTTCTGTCTCCAGCATGCAAGTCACCCTTCAGGGCTATGCTTGCTTAGGATGGCTCTGAGGTACCAAAGGACACGCTGCTTAGCATTCAGGTGTTGAAGGATGACTTCATCCCCCAGCCCCAGGCTTTTCTCAGCCATCGGTCTTCTTCGCAGACAGAGGGTGCTGTGAAAAGTGTGGCTGTGTGAGCCTGAGGAAGTGGCTTGGCTACTCTGAGCCTCAGTCTCCTCATCTGTCAAGTGGGGATGGTGACAAATAGTGTAGGCCCTGGGATACTCACGAAGATGAAACAGGCAACATTCCTGAGAGCATCTGGGGCCTAGAGGATGCTCATAAGAGGGAGTGGGCAGGGCAGCTGCGTGTGTGCATGCACAGTAAACAAAAAATGTATGTAATGATCCCATAACCGGCCTTGGAGGTTACCTCTGCAAAGTGGGTCTGAGGTCTTCTTCTTTTTTCTCCAGTTTGAATGATTTTGAAATAAAGGATCTATATTATTATTTTAATTTTCAAGAAACACTGCAAAAAGCTCCACTGCAAAATCCCTGTGGTTTGGAGGATTCTGATCAGTGGGAGTTGGTAGTGTGGGCTGGTGGGGGCCACCTCTCCAGTGGGAATACCTGACACAGCTTTGGGCCCAAAGAACTGGGTTGGAACTCTGTCTCTGTGACTTATCAGCCACATGACTTCAGGTAAGCTCAGTTTCCTTGTCTGTAAAATGGGAACAACAAGCTGTTGGCTGGCCTCCCGTAGAGAAACGGAGAGTGGCATACATCAGGACGTGTGCACACGAGGTTAGGGTAACTGGGGTTTTCCCGTTGCTGTCTCTCCCCCAGGAGGCAGGAAGACCTGAGGTCAGGTGAGGGCATTGAGGAGTAGCTCTGGGTCACTAGCCCAGTGAGCGATGTCCAGGCTCCATGTTTCTCGATATCGGCAGTGACTGCTCTGTGACCCTTCTTGGTTCCTTCACCTCAGTGTACCCCAGATGGACCATCCTCCCAGGCTTCTTGACTCATCCCTCTCTGCACTTGGCTGTGGAAGCTTCTTTCCCACTTCTTGAAAGACTGAGAAGAGCTTCCCACTTCAGAAGACTGCCTCTTCTTTCTAGAATCTTCCCTCACCTCTGCTTAAGAAGGGAGGGCAATGGGGGATTGGCTGGCCTATCTGGGGCCCCATGGGACTGGGTTGAGGGAGTTGAGAACTTTTTCAATCTCAAGAATCTGCAGGTGGTGAATCATCTGGAACAATCTTCACATCCATCAAAAATGATCTGATTGAATAAGTCATCGTGCAGCCATACCCGGAACCCCAGGACCCTCTGTAGCAGTCATGCCTGGATTAGACCAAGTCTCCCAGACAGGAGAAATGTTCCACAGCAGATTAAGTGGAAAATAAACAACTAGAGAGTGAAACTTACAAGATGATCATCTTTAGAGAAAGAAATGTGATAAAACCATCCTTGGGGTAACAGATTAAGAACTCTTTTCTTATTTCAAAATATCAGTGACTTGTATTAACAAGAGCAAGAACTGAAGGGGCAATGATAGAAATTTAGAAAAATAAATATATGAAAATCTTCTTTTTTTTGGGCACTAGATATTGAATCCATGGGTTCTTTACTGCTGAGCTACATTCCCCAGCCCTTTTTATTTTTTATTTTGAGACAGGGTCTTGCTAATTTGCTTAGGGCCTCGCTGAATTGCTGAGTCTTGCCTTGTACTTGTGATCCTCCTGACAGCCTCTAGAGTCACTGGGATTACAGGCGTGTGACACCATGACTGGCTACGAAAAGCTTCCTGATTCATAATTACCACAATGTGGAAGCAAACCCACATGTCCTTTAGCAGGGGAATGGATAAATAACCGAACAGATAATTTCCAAACAATGGAATAGTATTTAGCACTAAAAATGAACCTTTGAGAAGACGTGGAGGAAACTTAAATGCATGTTATTAAGCAAAAGAAGACAATCTGAAACAAAAACTACATGGTATATGATTCCAACTGCATGGTATTCTGGAAAAGGAAAAACTATGGAGAGAATAAAAACATCGGTACCAGCCAGGGGTTCGATATGAGGGAGAGAAGAGCAGATGGAGAACGGAGGATTTCTAAGGCAGTGGAAATACTTTGTATGACAGTAATAGTGAATCCCCTGAAAGCCCACAGAAGGTACACCAAGAGTGAATTCCGATGTAGCCATGGGCTCTGGTGTTGATGTAGGCTTATCATTGGTGGCGAAAGTAGCAGTAGGGTGTGCATATGAATGTTGGAGAAGGTTGGGGTGGTTAGGGGCAGGGGACGTGGGACTGCTCTGTACTTCCTTCTCAGTCTTTCAAGAATGGGAAAGAAGCTTCCACAGCCAAGTGCAGAGAGGGATGAGTCAAGAAGCCTGGGAGGCTGGTCCATCTGGCGTACACTGCGGTGAAGCAGGAGCTGAGCCTGAATGAGGAGCAGGCAGGGCAAGCATAAGGTGGCAAAGGCTTCTTCTAGAGACCCCAAAGACAGAGCTGTGCCCGTGCTGGGCTGTACCACAGGCTGCTCCCTGCCCCCGCGCCAAGCATATGAGCAGATGAACAGGGTTTGTGGGTGTGGTAGCTAGAATAATGCTGCCCCCAAAGATGTCTATATCTTGATCCCTGGAACCAGCAACTATATTTGGTTACATGGCAAAGGGGCATTCAGATTACGAGTCACCTGGGTGGATCCACTGGAATCCCAAGAGCGCTTAAGAAATGGAAGAAGGAGGAAGTCAGTCTGGAAGGGATCTGATGGGAAAATGATTCAATCAGTCATTTCTGGCTTTGAAGGTGGAGGAGGGTCAAAGGCTAGAATCTAGGCAAGATTCGTCCCTAGAGCCTTCTCCATGTTAACAGAGCTCTGTTAACACCTTAATTTTAGCCCAGAGGGACTCATTTTGGACCTGTGACCTCTATTGTGTTGCTTTAAATCACTAAGGGTATGGTAGTTTGTTGCAGCAGTCACAGAAAAGTAATACAGTGAGGATTTAAAGCACCAAGACTTCCAGAAGAAGAAGTTAATTTCTTCTAGCCTCTATGTGCCTCTGTGGGGCATGAAGTCCCAGCTCCACCCAACACCAGGAACAGATATGAGTCTTCTTGGGTACATCTCCAAGCCTGAAGCCCAGCGACAAGACTGCTGGCTGCCTCCTGGACCAAGCTATAACTTTCTGGTCTGTGGAATGGGGTTGTCTGAGGTACTGGAATAGAATCTCTGTTCCCAGGTCCAATGTTTGTAGCTCCTTGTGAAGGGAAGATACCATTTAAGGCTGAATTAAAATCCCAGCTCCACCACCTCTGCTCTTGTCTCCAAGCAAGCAACCTCATCTTTCCCAGTCTTACAGTCTCTACCTGTCAACTGGGCATAGAGATCTCTTTCAGCATTCTTTTGGGTCAGGTGGGGTCCTGCAGGTGAAATGCCAGAATTGTTTCTGGTTTGGAGGGAAAGCTGGAATCCAGGTGGAGCATTGTGGCCCATCAGCGTGGGGTAGTGAGCACACCTCACCTGGCCTGCTATGCAGAGTCGCTGCAAGGATTCTCCAGTTATTCTGCCAAGTACAGCCCAAGGTTGAGCCGTTTGATGGCCATGTGACCCACACTTGGCTCTTCCTGTCACCTTGCTTCCTATACTTTAGAGATATCTCCTTTGAGATCTAAGGCACCTTCACAAATTGCTTTCTCGGGTACAAAGGCCCCTCGTCTTCCTGGGAGGCTTGAGAGGTGCATTGATCAGTGAGCGGGCTCTGTGCTGATCACTGGGTGGGTTTCCCCTGATTAACTCTGCCTTTCCACCAGCTGAGGTGTGTTTCCCTTGAGCTCCAAGGCTCACTCCTGTGCCCTCATGGAATCCTGACTCGAAGGAGGTCAGTTTGATTCCCCTTGCAGGCTGTGTGTGGGTCCTGGGTGACATAAAGCTCCAGAGAATATCGCCATGACTTGCTTTGGAACTAATGGAAGGGATAAAGCCCAAGCCTGACTTCCATCAGGTCCAGGAGAGGTGGGCTGGCCTCAGGTACATTGAGTCTCCAGGGAAGCTGATGACACACACAGATCCCTGAGCCTCATCCTCAGCTTCCAGTTCTGGAGGCCTGGGACGGGCTCTGGGATCTGCTTCTTACACCAGCTGCTCCAGTGATTCTGCCGCAGGGATCTGAACCATCATAATGGAGAGTCCTCTCTAGATGCCAGTGTAATGCTAAACCCTTTGTGTCACCCCATTTGAACTTCACCCAGTGTCCAAGGTAGGAGCTATTTTTTTTTTTTTTTGAACTCTGGAGCCCACCTTCCCTCCTGTTTTAACTGTGGTGCTGAGTGGCAGGGGCTTAGGTATCTGTAGAGTACCTAGGACAGGGGCAGGCTTGGAGCATGTGCTTAATAAACCCTCACTGCCTATTGTCCCAGCACCAAATGGGTTAGAAGCTGTCAGGGAGCTGAGAACAGGGCTTGCAGGCCTGCAGGGGCTCAGAGCCAAGTGGTGGACAGTGGTCTATCAGCAAGAATTCACCAAGGCTTACTGTGCTCATGCAGAGGTGATCTCCTGGGGGCATCCTGTGATTGTTTGGTTGGGAAAATATTTCAAGTGAAGAAAGAGATAGAGGAGGAGCCTTCTTGATGGGCATTGCTACAAAGAAAGGCTCAGCTGGGCACTGGGATGTTATTTTATAACAAGCTGTATTGTCACATTTTTACCCATAAATTTTCCGAGCTGAGATTTAGATCCTCTAAGTTCCATGGGTCAGCGAATGTTAAACACTCTGTGTAGTTCCTTTAAGAACTTCAAGGTCAACAGGCCAAGCATGGCTTTTCTTTGACTTGTTGGAAGGGTCCTTTCATTCCTCCAACAAATATCTGTTGCATATTTACTTTGAGTGAGGTGATTTTTTTGGGCACTAGACATACATTAGTGAACTAACCTGATAAAAGTCTTTGCTGTTGTGAAGCTTATGTACTAAGACAGAAAAACAAAAAACAAAACAAAACAAAACATCAAAAACAAAAACAGAAAAGCCTCTGCAGAAACAAATCAACCAGAACATTAGGGGAAACTGGATGAAGAACATATGGGAACTCTGTGTACTATCTTTTCTGATTTTCTATCAATCTAAAACTTATGCTCAAAAACAAACAAACAAAACACCAATATATGTATTCTTTTAAAAATTTATTTCTTTATTAAGGAGTTGAGTTGTTGTACAATTATAAATGTGTATAAAGTAACGATATGATATGCACTTGATCTTAAACCATAGTAACCCCCACATTGCCCACATCCCAGTTTCTAGATTCTTCTGTAGTATGCCCCTATAAAAGATATAATGTATTCTTCATGATAAATGCTATGAAGAAAAAGGAATCAGGAAAGGAAATTAAGGAATGCTCTGGATCAGACAGAGGAAGAGTTATAGTTTTTTAAAAGGCTGGTATTTTGAGAAAATGACTTTGGAATGAAGATTTGAAGACTATAAAACAAAGAGCCATGGGGATCACTGAGGAAATAATATTAAGAGAAAAATATAAAAGGCAAAGTTAGAGGGAACCCCGCCTCCAAGGAGAGCCATAGGACACTGTGTTCATACCAGCGTGTAGAACCTTCCCACAATGATAGGGAGACTTGTGTGACCAACAGGACATTATGGAAACATCACTTCCATGTCTGGGTAATAATGGAGATCCTGTCTTTGGTTTTGCTCTCTCTTGAATCACTTCTTCTACAGGAAGCTAGCTGCCATGTTGTTTGGCCACTCAAACAATTCTGTGGAGAGGTCCCCTCCGGGGAAGGATTGAGGCCTCCTGGCAAGAGCCAGAGCTAACCTATGAAGTATGTGAGTGAGTCATCCAGATGACTGAAGCCACCGTGACACCTTGACTATGATCTTATAAGAGACATTTAGGCAGAATCACCTAAGCTGCTCTCAGATACCTGATTCACATGAACTCTGTGGGATTTAATAATGGTTTTAGTTTTTCAATCAGCTACATATGGGGGGGGTTATTTGTTACACAGCAATCCATAACTGATACAGGTATTGAGGTGGGAACATGTCTGGTTGCTCAAGGTACAGCAGGGAGGTGATGAAGTTGGAGCGGAGGACATAAGGGTGGGAACAGGAAGGCAGGGGCTCTGAGTCACCCTCCTGAAGAGAAAAGCTTCCTTTCTGTGATGATTATTGTTTTTTTCAGCAACTGGCTCTCCTGAGCATTTCTCAGGCCCAGACCTTGGGAACGAGTCAGCGATGCTCAATTTCTTCCCTCCTCTGGGCTTCTGAGGTGGGTTTCAATCTCCTCCTCCCAGGAAGTCTGTGGTGATGTTATCCTTCCTGAAGTGGTTTCAATGAGACCTCATGCTGAAACTGGGCCAATGACTCTATGGGCAATTTTTTAAGAAGTCAGATCTCTTTTGTTAAGAACAAGCACAGATTTAAGCAAAAAGATGAGAGAGAGAGAGAGAGGAATTTGATTAATTCAAAAGTTGTTGCTCAAAGAAGAATCCACAGAGGAGGTGAGGTTTGGGTCGGCTGAGAACATAGTTTGGGGTAGATGGGCAAAGATGGTGTATAAGGACCCAGAAATAGAGGCAACGTGATGTCTGAGAAGGCTCACTGTTTTCTGGGAATTCAGCATAGTCGGCATGGAGACTGGGAAGATGGCGCCAGGGAGCAAACAAAAGGGAGAGAGAGGGGAAAAGACCAGGGAAGGGAGTTGGTTGTGTAAGGCTGTCTAACTTCCATTCTGCAGACCACAGATTCTCCTCCGAGGGAACTTCTAGTCCTTCAGAGGTGGTCTGCCAAATGTTGGCTCAGCTGAGTTCAGGTGGAATTACTTGATTGCAAGAGTTATACAAATACTTTCTAAATTGGAGTTAGGAATCAAAAAGGAATTCATTGACTTACATAAGTGAAAAGACCACCGTTCAATGTAATCAGGACTGGTTTTCCCTCTCACTGGGCTTCCTTTCTGCATGTTGACAGTATCCTCCCTTATCAGCATGGTTCTAGGGTTGAATCTAACAGAAAGGAGGAATTGTTTCTCCTGGCATACCCAAAGTCCTGATGTTTATTGTGATGGATGATTCAACTTGTGTAGGCCACATGCCCTCTCCAGGCCAACCACTATGACTAGTGGATGTGAAACTTTGGCCAGGCTTAGGTCATCAGCTGCCACTATTGGAACCCAGAGACTGGAGGAAGCAGGGTGTCTCCCAGGTGGAAATCAGGTTAATGTTCTCAGTGAGTGCATGGGTCATGTGACAAGATGCAAAAGCACATACATTGTAGAAGAGCCAATATTGATGCTTTATGAGTATGTAAACGGGCAAGGCCAGGGCCCTAAGTCAACTTAAGCTACCAGATGATACTGAAAGGTTTCCATTAAACTGTCCAAGAAAGGTGTGCCTCTATAGATTCTATGAGGTACTGTTACTCTGCAGTCATAGCTGCATTTTCAATATGGCTTACTGGTTTCATGCTTTCTTTGAAACTTTGGACACCTTTGTGTTCTCTAGGGTAATGCTAACTACTATAATAGAAAAACTAAAATATTAATGGCGTGACACAATTTTTCATCAATCAAAGGGGGATGTGAGCCCTTGATAGTCAGTGCGGAGGCTGTTCCATCAAGTCGTCCAGGGATCAAGGCTCCACTATCTCCTGGGGTCTTAAGAGTCCTTTCTTCCAGCTAACATACAGGAAAAGAGAAGGTGGAGAGAGGGCACCTGCTTCTTAAAGACCTCCGCCTGGAAGGAAGACACAGTTCACTTTCATTCCTGTTTCTGTAGGGAGAAGGAATCATGTGATTCCATTTAGCTCAAAGAGGGGCTGGAAAATGTCATCGTGCTTGGGTCGCCATGGTCCAACAATCTCGTACTGTGGAATGGGAGCATGTACCTTGGTGGGCAACTAGCCTACTTTGCCACAGCCTTCAAATGTGCAGCCTCAAATTCTGTTTTTAAAGGTATAGACTAGAAAATGTGGATAATTTTAGCCAAAGGTGATTATGGAGCCCTAAAGATATTTTAGGCAGAAGAGTGACACATGAGATCAATCTGTGCTGTGATGACATGAAAGAGATGATGTAGTAGATTGGAAAGGAAGGGGCCATGTCCTTGTTGTCCCCACTTCTGCCCCTTTCTGAAGGGTGTATGCCCTGAGGTGCCTTGTGTTTGTATTGCTGCCATGTACTAAGGTCTTACCATGTGCCATTTTGAAATACTATCTGTGGGCCCCTTAGCCATGCTGAGAGGCAGGTGCTATTACCTACAATTTATAAGGAAGAAAAGTTCAGAAAAGGGAATTGACCATCCAGTGTGTTCTTGGGCCTCAGGTGGGTTGTCACTGAAGCTGCTGGTCTGTATTTGGAAATGCATTGGAGGACTCTGGTGCCCAGCATGCACTTGTGCTGTGGCATGGTATCTTAGGGAGCAAAGAGGTATGCGTGTCTGGGGTGATGGGGTCTGGAGGTGGATGGACTAGATAGCTCTTAGCACCTCTACCTGAGGCAAATACTCAAGTGCTGCCCTTCCTGCCTCCTGCCCAGCCTGTGGATTCACCTCCAAGTTCCTAAGAGAGTCATCTGGAAGGCCCCTCCTCAGCTCCCAGGAATCAGTTCCACAGCTCCTGGCTCCTGGTGAGGAGGGGGCACAGGCATGATTCCTGGGCTGGAGGAGCCAGTTCTGCTGACTGGGCAGCTGGGGCCCACGCACCGGGACGTGGGGAGATTGAGAGGAGAAAGTGGCTGAGCACAGCTCGGCGAGGCCTGGTGATTTATGAGGAGCAGCTTCCGCGGGCCATCTGGACCAGGAACCTCAGGAAGCACATCCTGTGTGGAGGCGCCGGCAGCGTGGGAGCTCTGCCAGGGAGGAGGAGGGCTGCAAGGGGGCGACAGGAGGGAGAGACAAGGATGCAGGAGAGGGGCAGAAGCAGCATGGGAAGAGTCCCAGCAGTGAAGTCAGACAGACCCCATGCTTCCACTTGGAGAAACTTTGGAGGGGACTCGAACCCCTCAGAGCCTTACTTTGATCAACTTTAAAATGCTGCCGAGAAGGTTAAGTGGATACTACTTCTAAAGTGCCCACCCAATGCCTTGTAGGAAGGAAGTGAGCGTTATTGAGCTTCTTCCCCGTGCCAAGCACCTGGCTAGGTGTGGGAAATGCAAAGATTCCCAGAGTTTACAGTCTAGGGATGGGGGTTGGCTATTTTGTAATGTGTGATATTTTTACAATGGACTCTGGGAGCACAGGGGTGAGAATGACTAATTTTTCCCGGAGAGGACATTTGAACTAGATTTTAAAGGAGAAATAGGAGCTAAGTGGCCAGTGGAGAGGTGGCAAAGGGAACAGCCTGAGCGAAGCCATGCCATCATTTGTAGCTTCAGCCCTGAGGCTCTGCTGAGCTCTGGACCCATGGATCCAGCTGCCTTATTTGTCCACATCTGGATGTCTTACGTACACTTCAAACTCAACAAGGTCAATACAGAGCTACTGGTCCCTTCCACCCTTTCATATCAACCTTCTTCTTCCCAAGTCTCCTCTTTCTTGGTAATGGTACCACCATCCACTCTGTAATAGAAGCCAAGAGTCTAGAAGACATTCATCCATCTTTGATTTGTCTTTTTCTCTTCTCACTATGTCCAGTGATGCCAAGTTGCACCACTTCCTATGTGTGCATCCTTCTGATTGTGTGATGCTAGGGTCCTGACCTCACACTTGCAGATAGGAGCATGTCCTGACAGTTCTTATCTCCAAAGTACATCCAAAACCCACTTACATCTCTCTTCACCTCTGCTACCACCATAGTGGAACCCACAGTGGGATCTTGCCCAGACAACTGCAATGGGCTTGGAATTCATTTTCCTTTTACCAGATCTGTCCTTTACAATCCAATCTCCTCACAGCTGCCAGAGTGGTATTTACCAAAAAAAAAAAAATCAAATCAAAGCACTTCACTACTTAAGTCTTTATCAGGCAGTTCTGCATAACGAATCACCCTAAAACTCAGTGATATCCAATTTCAAGAATTTATTTCTTGCTATGTGTCTGAGGCTTGACTGAGGCTTGGCTGATCTACATGAGATTTGCCTCCAGGTCCCCTAGCCACTGGTATTCAGAACCAAGACATGATCTTTTCATGGTGAAAAAGTAGAGTCACTAGAGGGCAAGCCCATCTGTGCAAGAACATTCCAAGTCTCAATTCCCAGCACATCCATTGCCATCCCATTGCTAAAGCAAGGGATGTGGCCACATTCAAAGTCAAGGAGAAAGTAAGGGCAGTCTCACGTCTTCAGGAAAGGCCTTCAATGGCTGTTCATTAAACTTGGAATTAGATCTAAACTGCACCCCTTTCAGAATCCAGTTCCTGATATACTGGCAACCTCAGCTCCAACTACTTTATCCCTCATTCATTTATCTCCAGCCACGCTGTATCCTAGGCTGTTCCTCAGTCTTCCCAAACTTTCTTTCCACCTTCGCATTTGTCATTCTCTGTCTGGAACACTGCTCCCAGATCATCATGTGATAGACTCCTTCTTGCCATTAGGTCTCAGAAGAAAGATCACTTCTACCCAGGGAGCTTGTTAGAGATGCAGATGTCTGAGCTTTACCCCAGATATCCTGAAATGGCAGGTCTAGAGGTGGGTCTCAGGAACCTCTTTCCACAGCTGATACTAATGATACTGTTCTGTGGACACCTTCTGCAAAATACTGTGTAAGAGAAGTACTGGGAAGAAAGTGGAGAGCTTAAGTATGTTGGGGGGTAAGGGAAGGTTCCAGGAGAGGCAGTAGCTGAGCCAAGATTTGAAGGATGTGGAGGAGGGTATAAGGAAGGGAGGGCTGTATGTCTTGGCATTATCTCATGATTCCATGAGCTTCCTTGGGGAGCCAAGTTGCTCTCCCTGGGTCCCACACCCCACTCCACCCAGCCCCTGTTGGCACTGCCTCCCATTAATGACATTATATATGACCACCATCTGAGTGTCTTCAGACAACCAATTCCACAGGAAGTCTTAGAAAGCGTTTTCTCTCTAAATGATCTTTTTTAGTGTCTGTCACCCAGAGTTGTAGAGATTTTATATCATCTATGAAATCCTATTAAGATTTTATTTCCTTATTTTCCTTTTATGATGACTGGGATTTCCTTCCTGAGAAAAGGCTTCAGGAAGTGGGTGTGCCTTGCCAGAGCCTGGCCCTGGGGAGAGTGGGTCACTGGGGCAGTGTTGGCCTGTGTGGCAACAAAGGCATTCAGAGCTAGCAGCATCCTTCAAGGTCCTGTGGCCTATTTGCTACTTGACACATCCCTTTTGGAGCATTCTCTGACTCAGAAAAGAATACCAAGGACTGCAGAGTCAGGCGATGTCACCTACAAGGCAGAGGATCTGATTTCAGACTCATTGAAGGGCTGTCCCTTGGGATGCTGTATAATTGAGTGACTTCAGATGAACTCTTTGTCTTCTTTGAGCCCAATTTGTACATGTGCATACACGTGTCATGGTGAGAATAAACACTGTAGCGGTGGTGCTTTGTAAACAGGGACTGCACTAGGATTGCTTATCCACTCTAGCTGCACACATCCAGTGACAAGGAACCCATTGTTTTGACAGTAGGGTGTTGCAATCTTGTTGGTTTGGATCCTACTGATGAACCTACTGGTGGATCTCTTTTGACTTCCGGTCATCTAACCTATGAACCTCAAACACTGGAGCTTTATCAAAGCCACTGATCTAATAATGAAATAAGAAAAAATCAAAGACAGAAGCCTGTGACATCTGTTTCTCACCTCTGGCTGCTTGTGAGGATCACTGGGGATGATGGTGTAACACATTCAACCTTCAGGCCTTATCCAGATTTATTCAATAAAAATCACCAAGGGTGGGGCAAGGCATCAACTT
This sequence comes from Aplodontia rufa, assembly GCA_004027875.1. Lineage (NCBI taxonomy): Eukaryota > Metazoa > Chordata > Mammalia > Rodentia > Aplodontiidae > Aplodontia > Aplodontia rufa. Next base: position 107,565 of record PVKS010000820.1, on the reverse strand, counting down.
GTTTATTAAAGTTATCCAGGGGATGCCACCAGGGCAAGACCCTCCTTCAATCAGTCACGGATCCACTTCAATACCAGCAAGCTGCTCACGTTTTCCCAATTGTCAACAAGGACATCACAAATGCATTTGTCAAATGGATTCCGGACTCATTTCAGATACAAAAATATGGAACCTGAATGGATCTAGAATATCCACGGTTGGGACTTAAACATGGAATCACATTTTAAAAATCACCCATGTTTCAATGGCTCTGGCTCCACTTATGAGCTCTGAAAAGTCCTCTCAATTTTGCCAGGGAGCTGCTCGTGTGTTTAGAAGCAAGTCTTAATCCCCACATATCAGAGTTTATTAAGTTCGTTTTTTCTCGCTCTTCCTTTCTTGCTGGCACCTGCTGCCCATGAACCATGGCAGGGCACCTAACTACTTCCACCCGTTAGTGATCCTTGCAAGCATGCAAATGCCCATGTCCAGGTTGCCACATCCCAGGGCTTGGACCATCCATTGGCATCTCCAGTGATTGAAGCTACATTGGGTCTGGTTGTCCTCTCTTGGGGTCCTGTTTGTTTGTGCCCTAGGTCTCAGCAAGTCTCTCATGAACTCGGCCTTACCAGCCTCTTCCTGAGGCCTCTCCCTAGAGGACCTGGGCATGAGTTCCTGATCTAGGCCCAGGACACCAACAGACCACTGTGGCCTCTTCATTATATGTTTTTGCTCCTTTCACCCCCAAACCCAAAAGACTGAATGGATCTCGACCCATACTGAATTATACAAAAATCACCTTCTGGCTGGTCTACACCCAAATTTGCTTTGAGCCCAGTCTACAATTCAGTGTGACTTAGAAACCCAGGTCCAGCTCATTGCCACTATAGACTCAAATTAAAGCAGAAACTGCAAATTCCAAGTCTGTTTCATTTCCTTGGTCTCTCAATTTAATTCAATCACTGGGGGAGGTGGATAATATGAATAACTGCAGTTTATTGAGTGCTTAACATGGGTGGTATGATGCTAAGTGTTTCACATGTTTTAACTCATTTAATTCTTATGCAAGCCTTACATACTGTTATTATGAGCCATTTTACAGGTAAAAAAATAAAAATCAGAAAGATTACGTAAATTTCCCACAGTAAATTTGCATGATGGTTAGAGGAGCTGAGATTTAAATCCAGGTGAGTGTTTCTCAGATACCCCAAATCAGTGTTCTGGCTGGATTGTTTCTATAGAACCCAAGTGGATTCCTGGTCTTCCTTACTCAAGTGCTCATGGGTCATTCAGAAAATAAACAGATTTTTTTTAAGAGAAAGGGACAGTGAGAGAGAAAGAGAGAAATAATTTTTTATTTAGTTTTTCATTGCCTTTTGTTGCTCCAAGACTTATCGGGTACGTGGTACTGGGGTTTGAACTAGCGTACTCACGCATAGCAGGCAAGTGCTATAACTGCAGAACCATTGCTCCAGCCCCAGGAAATAAACAGATTTTAAGACTTAGAAGTGGTCCATGATTAGTTTTAGTGGTCCATGGTCAGTTTTCTATAGGAAAATTGGATGGTGTTTGCTCATCTCATCATTCTATTTCCTAAATTCAGCACACCTCCTCGAGAATCCATTTAGACAAGAACTCTGAGTTGGAAGTCAGAATTTTTGAACCAGTAGGGCCCTTCCAGGAAGACCACCAATCCCATCCCTTTATCAGAGATGAGGAATGGACTTGTCTGAGCAAGCTGAGTTCAGGATTCAAGATCTTTCTCTGATAGCCTTGTGGACTCATTATGCGACCTTGCATAATTCATCCCTCTTAAGAATAAAACAGGCAGATATCCACAGAAGCAGTCCCACAGCCAAGTTAATTTTTCATAAAAGCATAACTCTTTGACCAATTAGAACCTGAAGTAGAGACCTGCTCTCACAGTTCAAAGCCAAGATGGTCTAGTGAACCAGGAGTGCTATCTTTAAGGCCAATTCTTTCTCATGGCTACTTTCTTCCTCTATCCTTATGGGAACCCAAGGTACTTGCTGATGCCTGTTAGGAAGTTGGGGACTTAAGAAATTTGGGGGCATTGAAAGAAAATATGATTGAGCTAAATTTAATCATGTTGATTGATCTTGGACAAACCCTCCAACTGATGTGTGAGTAAATGGATAACAAGAAACTCTGTAATAACAAAAGCAATAACAATGCCCTGATTTACAGCCCATTTGTGTGGTGTAAATGCTCCTGTTTTAATTTACCAGCATGATGCTAATCAGCTTGCAAATTTCCTGAGAATTTGCAATTGTCTCTTGTGAGCTGGTCCAAGATGACTCCCGCACAATACTGCTTCCAAGCCTTAAATACTTAGCTACACCTGGCTTCTTAAACTTTGCTATCAGGCTTCCATAGCCATGGGTATGAGTGCAGGCTGAGTGGATGCATGCGGAGAACTCGGAGAGCACCTCGATAGGTCTTTTCCTGTGACATCATTGTCTCTGTTTCCTATCTTGATGAAAATGTTGCCATTTTTACCTTGTTACAGAACACACAGAAGTGTGATTTGCGTTCACAATCTATGACGCTGATTTCATATAATTCTATCACATTTCGTGCAGTTACTATTTTTTTCCCCTCCTGGGATGGCAGAACATTATGTTGGGATATTGTGTTGAGAACAGATCCTCTCTGATCCTTTCGGTCAGACTTCCTTCTTTCTGGGCTTCTACTTGCCTAAGTTCAAGGTTTTGACACGTGCACCTTATAAATTTTTCCTGCTCCCAGCCTGGTTCCTCTGGAGAGGAGAGGTGAGACTCTGCGGTTCTGAATTCTCCTTGGCACATGTCCTCAAAAGCATGAGTGAGAAGTCAGTGATTCCATTCGAACGGAGAAACTGCAGACAGATGTACTGTTCTCACATCTGGCTACTTGGAGGTATAGCTGCAGTTGGCCACCCACTCTTTTTGCACCTGTGGGGGAAGGGATCATTTCCTTTATCAGGCTGGTGTCTTTGTTGCACAGGGGAAGACATTTAGGTTATGTTCTTGGGGATGCCAGTGAGACTCCTGGAGTTGAGGTGGATATTTTCCTAAATCCGTATGGCTGACAGACAGGTATACATGATCCCTGAGTCCCTGGTCAGCTCCTCACACCAGCTGACAGCTCATGAGACAAAAATGCAAACCCATTTTTATCTCAGTGACTCCAATTGCACCTCTGCTGGGGTTAGGAAACCCATTCCTTGGATGGCACTGAGCCAGAAAATTAGCAACGATCAATGAAAGGGGAAGGATGATGAAATAAAAGTGGAGTCTCAATTATGCTCAAAATGAGCCAGGCAATGCTAAGGCTTCAGTCTAGGAGGGGCCAGGGACTGGAGGAAGGAAAAAACGATTACTTGGAAGAATTCAGTGCCCCATGTCTGGACTTAGCCATTGATTTCCTATTCTAGTTCCTTAGATGGACCATAAAGCCATGTAGAGTGCACATCTCCTCCTGCTGTATTTCTCCATGATCTGCATAAAGGATCTGTGAGTTCCTCTGCCCTGCTTTCTGTCCAGCAACTTTGGATCCTTAGCAGTTCTAAAGGCACAAATATCTGTGGGCATTACGCCCCTGATTCAAATTTACCAGCTGCTTCGGGAGGTTGGATCTGTGGATTCTGTGCAAACGATTGGTCAAAGTTGCTTTTGTAAATTTTCAAGTGATTTGCTGTGTAGGTACAAAAAGGAAGGTTGAAATGTTTCTATGAGATTTCAGTGATCTCTTTTTAAAAGGAAAAACAAACTTTTTTTTCCCTTAACTGCTAAAAGGCAAAGTAATTGGTGTTGAATTTGGTGATTTGCCTTGAAAAATGCAATCACTGGGACAGTCTGTACGGGTCATTTAGAATGGAAACCAAATGTTTTCTTCCATGTATATCCATAACGTAAGACTTATCTCCCATCTGGCAAAACCTCTTTTCTGTAGAAATGTTTAGAGTGGAATTGCATTAATAAGTAGACATCAAGTGAAATTTACTATTTATGCACTTTCAGTGGTCTCTGGAAACCAAGTTGCACATCGGCCTTGTATCAATAAACATCTCTACCTGTGGGTTTTCAGGACAGATTAGCTGTGAAGAGCCGTTATGTGATGAAAGAGGAGGGCATGCTGGGAGAAAAATGAAATCAAACATCCTCCCGTGCAAACACTTCCCTTCTGGTTACTATTTGGATTTTAATTTCTTCTTTTTTTCCCTCCCATATATAAAATAAAGTACAAGATGTTGGTGCTGTTTAGAGATAGCCCACATCTGTACGGCAATGAGACAATTCTCCAAAGTGCAGTTCACAGTGGGGTATTTATTTAATTCCTATTGGTTTTGGACCGCAGCCTGTAATGAGGAAAGATATGGAAAGAGGCAGGAGATCTCAGCTGGAAGTCTGTACCTTTTTTGAACATGAAAGTACAAAAGGGTCATGCATGTATTTAGGTTTTAGTGAAAATTCAATAACTTTAGTTGCAGACACTTTGCTCCGGAACACTAATAAAAATGGAAGAGCTATAATAAAGGGCCCAAATTTGAGCTTCTTAGAGATGAAAGCTGGCACCTTGCCAGAATCAGCTGCCCCCAGTGTTGAAGAATGCCCAATTGAGGATGAAGCTGATTTTAAGGTATCTGCTACCAGGATGTGAGTCCCTGGTCCTGAAAATGTTATACAGGCCCTACTGAGATTAGATTCATTGAAGAGGATCTCAGGGATGCTTGATGACCAGCTAGAAAATGCCCTGACAGAAAGACAGGCCCCAGTTGAAAAGAGAAAAGTCCTTCCCAAAACTGGACTTTCCTCCACGGGGGTCTTTTAGTGGCATGAAGATCTCATTGGAGAGGTTGCGTGTGAGTCAAAGGGCCAAAAGCCTCTAAGGCAGAGTGCCCAACTAGCAAGGAGCTGTAGGCTGGAGAAAAGGACTTGCCTACATAGGATCAAGGACTTTCCCTGAACGGGCTGGCTTCGTGCTCATCTCTGCTGGGTACTGTCACTGGCTCCGTTTTCAGATGCTCACTTATCTAAAATCACACTCCCTGCAAGTAGAAGATCCAGGATTTGAACCCACGCCAAAGGCATGCATGAGTAGCATGGGCTTAGCCCAGCAAAGCTATCCGGGGTTCACATCCTCCAGGTCCAGGAAGAAATCAGAGGTCTGGAAAGAGAAATCTGGGGTGGGGCTCAGTTGAGTGATTGACTTTCCTCTTGGACTTGACCATGTTTGTGGAGAGCTGTTTTGGAATCCTCTTGAGACTACACCACAGAAGGTGGATACCCTTGGCTTCCATCAGGATCCAGGCTGTGAGCACGAGCTTGCCCTCATTTACGGAAGGCTGCCTGTGAGCCATGTGTAGGGGAAGCTCAGCTTCCTCTTTGAACTTGAGATTCTCAATCTGCACTTCCTGTGCCTGAGGTCTGGATGCTCATCGGCGTGGTTCTATGATGTCTCTACAGAACCAGACATGGTACATTGCATCCTGTATCACTAGCTGTCACAACTTTAAGAGTGGATGCCTTATTATTATTCCCGTTCTATAGATGAAAGGAGTGATGCTACCAGCTGCATGATTTGATCCCACACCTGCCGACATTAAGTGCATGTGGTTTGATGCTGACTGGGGAGGCTGTGAGTTTGGGTCTCCTCTGGAGGAGGGTGGAGGATGCTCCTGGCCTTTTGGCTGAACTCATTGCTGTGTATTGAGGCACCTGTGCAGGGTGGACATCCTGGTGGCAGTAGGGATCACTGCGCCTAGCTCTTCCTCCCAGGCCACTACTGCAATTCCCAGACTCTGCTGCAGGCCCTTTTTTGTCTGCCTGAGTTCTTTCCCCTTCTCTTTAGAGTCCTGGAGCCTCTCACTAGCAGAGCTGACCTGCCAATGATAAATACCATTTAATTACGGAACAAGCTTTTCTGCCATTTCTCTCAGCATGGCTTCTATTGCTGAAGATTAAACTTCATTCCAATACCACTGAATTACCTTTTTAAACCTATTATTTCAATGTGATTAACTTCTCTTCTTTTCATTTAGCTGTAAGCAAAATCTTGTTTACAAGGCAAAAATAGTCTTTGCCTTAATATCGGCAATAATAATACGAACATTGCAAGAAAATAATTTATGTGAAAAACAGGAAAAAATGGCATTGATACATGAGGCTCCTCTTCAATTAATAAAAAGGAGGAAATATTTAAAAACAATTTATCAAAGAAATATATACAGTTCATATATCATGCATTTGCAAAGTACGTACGAATATTCATTCCACAAATAGCCTTGTGACCCTGGGATTCTAATTCTTTTGTGTGTGATGGAATCAGAGTTATGGTTAAAATCCAGAGCAGGGTTTGGTTAAGGGAGTGTTAGAACAGGCTAAGCTACTGGCGGAGAAGAAGGCTTGTGTTTGTGGGACACCTGCCACCTTCTTTCTTTTGAACCTGGCCCAAATGCATTCAAGGTTTGTAGAGAAATCGGTTGTTATTGCAAGCCTGACTGGGCAACCCAACACCTAGGACAGTTTTTAAGGCATACCTCCACCATTCATCTGCATCTCTTCAAGATTAAATTCCAAGCTATAGAAAACAGATTTTTATTAACAATTGCAAATGGGATAAATGCTTGACAAGTACAAAAAAAAAAAGATTTTTATTTGAAGCAAACGCTGGCAGACTGCTTCCTGAAAGTTGTCAAGGCTGGGTGGCCGCTGGGAAGTGGTGGCATATGTCACCGCAGTTATGCAAATCCCCTCCTGTTGGGAGCCAGAGTTTGGAGAGGGGATACATGGCTGCATGTTGACAAAACAGACACCGTATGCTGCTCCCTGCATTTCTCCCTAATTTATTTTTACCATTTTCTTTTATGGCCTTCCGGCGATGCACGTCCCAGGGAGTTCCTTCTCAGGGCAACACAGAGAAATTAGCATTTACATCATATTTAACAGTTTACAAAGTGTTCCTCCACCCACTCATGAAACAATGTGCTTTTATAAGGAAAATATCAATATCCGAATGACTATTTCCACATATGGTGTCCATGCTTAGCTGACTGTGAAGTCCTTGATGGCTTAAGATGAGAAATGGAAGTTAGGCATGGTGGTGCATGCTTATAATCCCAGTTACACTGGGGGCTGAGGCAGGAGGATTGTAAGTTGGAGGCCAGTCTAGAAAAAGTAATAAAACCATGTGTCCAAATTTTTAAAAAGAGCTAGGGGGAGTAACTCAGCAATTAGAGCACTTGCCTTGTATGTACGAGGTCCTGGGTTCAATTTCAATCCCCAGTACCTCCATGAGAAAGAGAGAGACACAGAGAGAGAGAGAGAGAGAGAGAGAGAGGAAAAATGGAAAATTGGCAAAAGGATTTCTAGAGCAAGCTGGGGTGCCCGGTCCACTGTGCACAGCCATAGAGATGCTTCTGGAAAAAGGCAAATTGAGACAGACATATAGACACAGGGCTTCCTTCTAATGTGCTTTGTCTCCTAGTTGCTCTTCCTCTCCTCTCACCAAATTTTCTTGATTTCCCCCTTCCCTCCCTCCCTTTCCCCCTCCTTTCCTCCACCTATTTTTTTGATTAACCATATTTACTCAGCACAGCTCTTTCCAGGATGGGAACTGGGTGCGGGCAGGAGGGAGTAGAGTCAGACAACCTCAACTTTTCTAAGCCCTGGAGTTTTTTTTGCATACACAATCAATTGGAGTGACCTTTCCCCCATAATCTGCTTAATATCAAAATCATTTGTCATCGTGTTGAGCCCCTATGACGGAGGCCTGTACCAGCCAGGAGAAGGGGTCAAACCTCACCTCTTCCATGCTGCCGGGTCCGCTCTTTCCCCCTGTTAGCTCTCTATCTGTTCAAGTTATTAAATACTGCGGCCAGGAACCTTATTTACATGTTCTCATCCTCAAAGCAACTCGTATTGTAGAAGAGAAAATAGAGGCAGGTTTGGTCACTTGCCATGTGGACACTGGCCCTGCTCCATGCTGGGATTTGCTTGAAAGTAGTCCAGACAGAGAGCTGTTCACTGCATCTGTGGGGACTGCTGGGGTCTGTGCCCTGCTTCCCATCTCAGAGGAAGTCTTTGTCAGAGGGATGGGGAGCAGCAACAGCAACGCTGACAGATAAAGCAGTCAGTCCCTGCGAACAGGGGACACTCCTCTGGGGTAGCCACCTCTATAATGCCCCATTGTGGCTTCCAGTGGGGGCCAGGAACAGCAAATGCAAAGGGTGCCATCTTCTTCCAGGATGGGGGCAGAGGCTCTGAGAGGCTGGGGGAGGTGCCAGAAACCATCAGGGCAGGTTGACAGATGTGTTTTCAGCATCTGCCTCACTCCTGGTGCTTGGCAGATGGGGTGCGGGGACCAGGCAGCTGAAAATCTGGATCCATTTCAAACCACTCCATTTCTCAGACTCTAAGCAGAGCATTTCCAGAGGGCAGCTAGGAAGCCAGCCGCTCCAGGGTCCCCGGCTAGAGAAAGTTCCACCAGAACCCTGTGGGCAGGGAATCATGGGACCTACTGCACATTCTTATGAATCTCTTATTTCTGCATCTGCTCTTGTGCTTCTGTGTTTCATCTTTGATGCCTGCAGACACTAGTGACTTTGAGATACACCCACTTGTCAGACAGGGCTGTCAAGCTGAAGGCTGACTTGACACTCTAGAAGTGCATGATCCAGTACAGAGGACTCAAGCCAGACGCCACTGATTCTAATGGAGATATGTTGTGTGAGTATAAATTGTTCACTGCGTTTGTGAGGGTTTTGAAATAAGGTTAACCCAAAATGAGATATATGATAAAATATTCACCCAGGGCCTTGGAGGACTGAGGCAGGAGGATCACAAGTTCAGAGTCAGCTTCAGCAAATTAAGCCCTAAGCAACTTAGTGAGACGCTGTCTCAATAAATAAATAAATAAATAAAAATTTAAAAAGAATAAATAAGGGCTGGAGCGGTAGCTCATGGGTTATGGTGCTTGCCCAGCATGCGCAAGTATGCACGTTTGAACCCCAGCACCACGTACACAACGAAGTCTCGGAGCAGCGGAGGCCACATGAAAAACTAAATAAAAAATTGTTTAAAATAAAATAAATAAAAAATTAAAAAATGGGCTGGGGATATGGCTCAGTTGTTAAGTGCCCTTGGGTTCAATCTCTGGCACTAAAATAAATAAATAAATAAATACAATAAATAAAAATAAAGATACTGTATTTCAAAAAGAATGCAAATTATCTCATTAGTATGTTCTATATTGATTACATTTTGTAATGATAATATTTTGGTTATATTGGGTTAAATTAAATATAGTATTAAAATTATTTTACCTGTTTCTTTTTACTTTTTTATTTTTTAAAACATGGCCCCTTGAGACTGTAAAAGGATGTATGGAACTTGTATTCTATTTCTTTTGGACAGGGCTATCCTAGAGGGAAGATCTTAAGACATTGTCTTTAAGTGACCTTGTGCCTGTGTCCCCAGTAAATTGGCCTAGAAGCCCTCCCTGAATGACTGCCCGATTGTGGAGACATGAACCAGCCCTTCCTCTGCTGCCTGGAATGTGAGTGAAATTGGGTCCTTGGGGACCCCGGTCGGCTGTTTCTGAAGAGCTGTAGCTGCAGGGGGCGGCTTTGGTTACTCTGAGCATTTCTGCTGATCCACCACCACTGACCTCTAAACACAGATCCTGTGCTAGCGTCGTGGGTGTAGCTATTCCCTCCGGACCAATGACAGGTGTCCGGGGCCAATGACAGGTTGCCATGGTGGCTGTGCTTATGCTGGGCTGACCCCCAGGGCCCAGGCTGCTCTTCCTCTTGCTCTGTACCACCTTCACTGTGGTGGACCACTGGCCTGTAAGTAGGAGCCCTGCCGCTGGAGCAATCTTGGCAAGCAGGCAGGAGGGGAAGGGGCTTGCTGGAGACACTTCCATTCTGTGTCACCCTTAGCCCCCTACCACAAGGGACACTTTTTCAGCTGTGGACAGTAGCGGATTTCCCTATAGGTTGGGGAGAATGCGAATGAGATGCTTTCTCTGCATCTCAGCCCAAATCCACCCTGAAGATGGACCTATCCCTTTACTCAGAAGTTTACCTCCTTGGATCTGCTAAGAGCCCCCAGAATTTCCCATCTCCTGTGGTGAGTTCAATTTGGGGGCTGGAGGAGGATGTGCTTTGGGGGTAATTCTCCCTCACTGAGTCCTTGCCCTGTGGTTGGCATCCTGCTGAGCACTGGTAATACAGAAGAAAACAAAAGCCATCGTGCTCTGGTCTCTCAGAGCTCCTTCTAGCGGGAGAGACTGACCTGCTGATCAAGAAATCACTCCTCGTTACAAACTGCAGAGGTGACTTGGCAACTGATGTTGGAAGCTGGTCGGGTTTTTGGTGGAAGTGGATGGGAAAGGATGTAATGCTTGAGCTGAAATTGTGGTATTTTGAAAGCTTTGCTTATGTTCCCATCCGGCTCTCCTGAAAGAACTGGGGTCAAAATCTCTAGGAGAGGGTTTTGAGGATCTGGAGAAACTGGAAAACATTTACCAGCCTGGCTTGAGACCGAATTATCTGGAAGCATTTTTTTTTTTTGTACCAGGGATTGAACCCAAGGGTGCTTAACCACTGAGCCACATCCCCAGTTTTTATTTTTTTTTTATTTTGAGATATGGCCTTGCTAAATTTCTGAGGCTGGCTTTGAACTCGTGATCCTCCTGCCTTAGCCTTATAAATCCCTGGCCTTTGGAAGGAAATTTTAAAATGGGAATAGAGAAAAAAGGGATCTGGAAAGTCAGCACATCCCTGGCATTAAGTCTTAATAGTTAAGACTGGGCTGCAACTGGGAGAGAGCGCCACTGGGCTGCAACTGGGAGAGAGCGCCAGGGCTGAAATTCATGGTGGGTTGAGGCAAGAGGTCTGAGACTAAGGTGGTGCAGGGGGACAGGGTGTGTGACCCTCTTCTGGGTACCACTCCCACTGCTCTTGCATAGTGATGATTTAACAGATGGGTGCAGATTTGCACATGCAACTTTTACTGAACCTCAGAAAAGCATCCTGTGATAGGGTACGCCTGATGGGGCACCCAGTGTTAGAAAGAGTCCTGAACCAGGAGACCTGGTTCCAGCCCTGATTTCACCCCTGGATGCACTGTGCGACCTCGGGCAAGTTCCCTCCCCTCTCTGGAATGTAGCCTCCTCATCTGTAAAATAAGGGGGCTGGACTGGGTGACCTCCAAGTGCACAGGCCCTTCTCAGGGTCCAGGACTCTGGGAGTCAATGACGTGCTTGGCTGAGCCGCTCCCAGCTGTAGCCCAGAGGTCAGAGTTCAAGCCTGTTATGGAGCTGTCACTCACTGGCTGCCACTTCTGATATTAATTTCTTTTCTCCCCATGAGGCTTGGAGACTTTATGAATGACTCTAAAATTGCATCCAGCCTTGGGGACAGAAGTTGGTCATGAAAGCAAATGGAGATAAGTCCCTAGAGCGCACATACCCCTGGTTTTGGTGACTCTTCTGACCAAGCTGTGGCTGTACTGGCACGTGTAGGGAACTGGCAACAAATGCTAATTCTGCTTGTTCTCCAAGCCATGCTCTGTCTGATCCATCCCAGGACTTTCCAGCAGAGAAAGTCCTGATGTTTTTGAAAGCGTAAAAAGGTCAGGGACTTGGGGTTGCTCCAGCGACTGGTGGAGTAACTCTGAGTAAGCACTATGAACCTCAGTTTCTTCTTCCATAAAATGGAGAGGAGTCACTTGCCCTCACGGATTACTAGGAAATTAAAAGTTTATATTATATACAAAACTAAAACTGTCTTCAATTATTATAAAATAAAAACAATAAAAATATTCCTTGCAGATGGAAAAATATCTTTAGAGCCTAGAGATGCTATTGCTAATCAATGTACTTCTTCATTTTTTTGGTGGGGGGACCAGGATTGAACCCAGAGGTGCTCAACCACTGAGCCATGCACCCAGCTCCTCCACTTTTTTATTTTTTGTTCTGAGACAGGGTCTCGCTAAGTTGCTTAGGGCCTTGCAACGTTACTGAGGCTGACTTAGAACTTGTGATCCTCCTGGCTCAGCCTCCTGAGCTGCTGGGATGCAGGCATGTGCCACCTTGCCACCTGGCTGTATAATCTTATTCTCATTAGGAGCTATGTGGCAGGTACCATGCCTGGCAATGGCACATTAAGAGAAAACAGAATGCCCAATGTCACAGTTATCCAGAGGAATAGAACTCGGATCTGACTGCCTCCAAGTGAAGTTTTCCCACTCTTCTATTGGTTGAATTGGGCACACAGTTCAAGCATCCTCTCTCCTGTGCAGCTTTTGGGGCAGTTGCTGTCTCCTTTATGGTAGGTATTGGTCACCCAGACCTGTGACTCCTTTACTAGAAGGGGTTTGAGAGTGGACAGGCCAGAGGTGTTGGTTAGAATGATTCTGTGAGAGATCACAGAGCTCTGGAGGCAGCTAGAGGCCCCAGCTCAGGAAAGTGGTGGTGGACCTGGGGATGACCTTCCTGTAATCTGGGCCTGGAGAGTATCAGGCAGCCTGCTAAGGAGGCAAACTCCAGGGACATAGGTCAGTCCCTGGCTGCTGTATCAGGGATGATCCTCTAATAGGCTTGGATCCTTTTCCTGCCATCCCAGGACAGGGACCGCACACTAATTCCCGTTCAAACTTGGTCCCTGCCGTTGAAAAACTCATTAGTCACAGCCTGGAAATGCCACTGGGGCAGCTACCAGCTATCAGTTAGCACAATAGTGCCTGATTCCTTTCTAGCTCAACAGGAGCGTGTCTCTTCATGGGGGAAAAATAAATAAATAAATAACCCTTTAGAAACAATACCTTATCAGAATAATAAAATTAAATTATAACAGGGCTGTCAGTGACACAATATCGGAGGGTGACAAGATGTAATCTCAGTAAAAACATCGGATCTGTCTGTTTATAGGTCTAATAAATTATGTTAGAATTGTGCTCTTATAAATCCAGGCTGTCTAGGAAACCCAACAACTAATTCATCAGTTGCTCACCGAGAGGACTCCTTCTCCGTTCCAATTGCTCACCATGTAGATAACAAGGAGCCTTACAGACCGGCTGGTTAAATGTCATTTGTTTCAGAGCTGTAACACGGCACGGATCATTGCTCACACATAGACACCCAATTATATTAACCTGTGCAGCAATACGGTGTAACGACATGACATTAACGCAGCCACTTCAGAGGGGCGACAACTTCCCTCCTCGCAGAGGACCAGCCCTGGCTTCTCCCCAACAGCTCCCTTGTCATTTAAATGCAAAACACAAGCTCCCAAACGGAAGGAGCATGGAGTCACATCTCTCGGGCAGCTTTTGATATCGAAAACATTCTAGCTTTATCCTCTGTCAGCTCTGAGGGATCCGTGTTTAGCAAATCCAGTGTTCTTTCAATATTTTGTCCGGCTTTTCTTTTCTTTGTAGCATTTATCTCAGATACTAGTTGGTTGGTTGTCATCCACACATGCGAATTCCAAGAGGGAAGGGGCTTTGTTTTGTTCGTTGTGCCCTTAGTGCGTAGATGAGTACCTGCTGTATAGTAGGTGCTCAGTTAAGCACCTTGCTGAAGGTTTCCTCAAGGGCCTTATGGGCAGTGGCAGGCTCCCTTAGCTTTATCCTCCTTCCTAGCATGTCATATCAGAAATGTGGTATGTTTTATTTATTCATTTTATCATTTGTCTCTCCCATCAGTGTGTTAGCCCTGCAAAGGTGGAACTTTCTCCCGTTCCATTCCCTACCGTGCGGACGCCAATGCTACGTACACTAGAGGCTCGGCCAGTATTTGTGTAGCATGTGGATTAATAAAGGAATGAACTCTATAGGCACTTAGAAAGAAAGCAGTGTCCCCATCAAGGACAAAGGTGGGACTACTTTCCAACTTTGCCACAGCTAGGAAAATTGAATGTTGAGAGAAAAGTTTGTGACTCAAAAACACACGATTCTCAACCAAGTTGTTCGGTTGTGATGATAGAAAGTTGTACTTGCAAAATGCAGCATTTCTGAGGCCATCTGCAAATACAGCAAGCACAGCAAGGGCCTTTCTTGAAGGCGTACTCCACGTGGGTGACGTACATCAAAGTTAGGAACACAGGAGCAGGTAAATCAGGATAAAAATTAGAGTACTGAAAATTAAAATCAGTTGATCACAGAACCCCGTCTGTTATTTTAATAGCCATGAACAGAGTTACACAGCAGAGCAATGATCGGTGAACAATTCTTGGAAAAGGTGAACATAATATAAATAAACATAAAATTAAACATTAATAATCTGGATCTAGAAATTCTATATAATACCAATGAAAGCATGAAGGTGTATTAGGAAGGGATTGGAAGTGAACTTAAAATGCTGTTTCTCAATAGAGGAGGAGTCAGCAAAAATTTAATTCATTGTACTGATGAACAAGTTCAAATACAATTTTTATTAAGAAAAAACAATAATTTAGAGGAACATAGAGGCAGCAGAATTTATGGAAATATTTTTGTATGTTATTCCTAGTGCTTTTATACTTTATTTTTTTTAATTTGGGAAAACAGGTACAGTATGGGTGGGAAATAAAACTTATAGCACAAATTTACAAAAAACGATACAAAATAATAGTGGCATAAGATCTAGGATTCTGAATCTTTAAATAGAACCAACCTTAATACAAAATATAAAGACTTTCAGATTGGATTTAAGCAAGCAGGCAAACAGAAATCACCTACAAACTTTGTGTAAGTTATAAACCTAAATCAAGATGACACAGAAAGACAAGATAGACTTCAAGACAAAAGACATTAAAAGAAGATAATTTTATTTTGATTAGGAAGTAATTCATAATAAGAAAAATAATAGTTGTGAATCTTAATATGCCAAATAACATTATATTCAAAATTATAAAGTGAACAGTGTTAGCAACATAAAGGAAAAGTGAAAAAGCACAGGGATTATGGACAAATTTGATACAGACATGTGGGTAAAATATAAAGAATTTTATGAGTTGAGCAGTATGCATTTTTTCCTTATCCATCATATCAAGGGCTTCCTTGACCCTTGGAGATTTTAGATGAAAATTTTCCAGTTTGTTCTCACTTCCATGTGTCAGGGCTGTGAAATGCTCCATGAAACCTACCAACCTCACCTCCTCCTGCTTCTCTTGATCTCCTTTCCTGAGTCTGGGTGAGTTTTATACAGTTGCCACTTAAGCCATGTATCTGTGGATTTAGTAGCTCTACAAAAGATTCTGCGGGTGTCACATGGAAGGATCAAGTGGCTTGTCGCTCTCTGCTCTGCCCGCCCCTCCATTTCATATTTCCATTTTCTTTTCCACAAACCCATGCTTCTCCTAGATGACAGGACCCTGGGAAGCAGAACACACTGGTCTTTGGCTTATTTTGCTTAGCATTATGATCCCCAATTCTATCCACTTTCCTGCAAATGACACGATTATGGCCTTTGTGACTGAATAACACTCTATGGCATATATGTGCCACATTTTTTAAATATATTCCTCCATCGATGGGTACCTAGACTGCTTCCCTAACTTGGCTATTGTGAATTATGCCATGCTAAACTTGGGTTGTGGGTATCTTTATAGTGTGCTGACTTTAATTCATTTGGGCATATACCCAGTCATGGTTTAGCTGGATCATATGGTAACTCTGTATTTAGTCCTTTGAGGGACCTCTATGCTGATTTCCACAGTGGCTGCATAATTTATATTCCTACCAATAAGGTGTAAGGGTTCCTTTTTCCTTGTATCTTCATCAGCATTTATGGCGTTTTACATTCCTGACTACCACTCTGACTAGGGTGAGATAGAAACTTGGTGTAGCTATTTCCATGATGGACACGTTTTTTCAAATGTTGAACATTTTTTTCATATAATGATTGGCCATTTGTACTACTACTTCTTTTCTTTTTCTTTTAAGAGAGAAAGGGACAGTGATAGGAAGAGAGAAAGACGGAGTCTGTTTTATTTAGTTTTTCATGTGGGTTTCGTTGCTCTGACACTTTGCTTGCTGTGTACGTGGGTGCTGGGGTTTGAACCCTCGTCCTTGCGCATGCCAGGCAAGCACCGTAACCGCCGAGCCACCGCTCCAGCACCTGTACTAGTTCTTTTGAGAAGCGTCTATTGGTTTCATGTGCTCATTTATTAACTGGGTTATTTTTTTCTTTGTTGTTTTTCAGTTCTTTACATATTCTGGATATGAATCCTATGTTAGAAGAGTAACAGGCAAAGATTTCCTCCCCTTTGGGCACACAGTTTCAACAGTAATGTATCAATCACACAGATATACAGCGATACCACTGTACTAAAATACTGAACTATATGCTTTTTGAACTGGCCATCTAGTCCTTTTTGCTACATACCTTTGAAATCCTTTCAAACATTTACTATAAATATATTCATAATGTCAGTATTATTAATCTTTTTAATACAAGGCATATGGAACATACAGAGGTTAGAAGGGAAAAGATAAAGCTAAATATAAAATATGAGTTTGAATTTTTTTACCTGTACCAAATTAGATAATCCTGTGAAAAAGAGACATGATTTAGAGAAAAATCTTTTCAAGAACTCTTGGTATCCTAAGAAAAATTGTTTATAAATTAGCCAAAAAGAAAAACACCAATAATTTCCTAAATAAAAACTATGTGTTAAAATCTATGAGTACAAAATAAAAAAGGTAGGAAACAATAAGAAAAGATTGGAGGAGAAATATTTAATTGATGGACAGGAAAGCAATAACTTTGGGTTAGAGAGAACCTCACCTGTCAGTCATGGGATATTTAGCTAAAAGGAATGAGAACATTATTTAGCAACCTTATGGGATGTGACCAGAACTGTAATCAAAGGGAAGTACATTTCAAAAATCAAAGAAGTACTTTACTTAATAATTTAGAAGGAAATGCATATTTTTGAAAACAGATAAGAGGTAATATTGAAGGATAAAAGATGGGTAAATGATTTAGAAATTAGAAAAACAGTAAAATTGACAACTAAACCCAAGAGAAGTTCCAGAGTTATCAATAAAGTCTCCTGCATAACTATTAAGATGGTCAAAATATGGCTAAAAAACATTAAAAGTGAAAAAGGTAATAACTTCTCAGAGATAGTTTCAACTAAATCAACAATCAAGTCCGGGTGATTTTTCATAGATACATCTTTTCTAATTTAATCTAAACTTTTAACTCATGATAAAGTATATTACAGTAAAAAATAGAAAGTGAAATGATATAAAGACAGAAAACTTGAGACCAATCTTGCTTTTGCATTTAGTTACAAAAAATTAAAGAGTACCAAGTCTGTTCTTAAAAGAATAATGTACCCAGAGAACCCAGGGTCGAATGTCTTCAGTCATCTGTGGAGGCTGGAGCTAGACTCTGGCATTTGAGAAAGAGGTCAATTCTCATGTTTTAAATCCTGAAAAGGTGTAGTGACATACAACCTAAGACATTCGTAGAGATGTACGGGAAGGCAGGGGTAGTGACATACAACCTAAGACATTCGTAGAGATGTACGGGAAGGCAGGGGAGGGATAGGGTGGGTAATTGGGAGGCTCTTGGGGGTAAATCAGATTTTCAGAATTTATATATATACATATATATTATATTGTTTCGTAAGAAACATGTTTGATTGTTCAACAAATAAATTTCTTAATAAAATTTAAAAAAACAATGTGCCACGAGCTCAGGATTATTTCAGGATGATAAGGATACTTTAATATTAAGAAATCTATATTAAAAGTTAAGTTTCTATCTGTTTATTATAGTGTATGCAATAATGCCTGAATGAATTTTTCCTGAGATTATCTACCCCAATGCTGTCTGTCTCTGTGGTAATGAAAAATTCACTTTGTGAGACTGAGACTCCTGAGAGACCTCAAGGAGATTAGCAGGCATTCTTCTGAGTATCTGAGGCCAATGAGAGGACCATGGTATCCATATTTAGCCGGGATAACTCAGAGGGAATGAATGGTAGCTTCATATGGGTCCCCATTTAAAGTCATAAGGGCAGACAGTCCAAATTACTAGCATTGATTTGTGATTAAGCTGCTTTTCACATGGGCAATTCCTTATAGAATGCACCAGGGAGAAAAGTGGCAGGGATATGCTTATTTAAAAATGGTCAATAATTTTCTAAAGTCAATGGAACCAAGAAGTCAATTATGAGGTAAGAAGAGGACAAGTATTAAAAGCAATATTATCATCATGATGAAGAGTATAAAAGAATTTGATGACTCCATTACAATTTCTGGTTTTAAAAATCTTAGTTAATATGAGTTTAAAGACTCTTGACTCAACAAAATTTCTGCCTTAAAATAATAGCTGAATCCATACATCTTGGTGACACAAAAGGCATTGTCACTGAAATCAAGAATAAGATAAGAATGCCTCTCTAACCTCTAGATGTCAGTAACATTTCCCCAGTTGTGATAACCAAAAATATTTCCAGACTTTGCTGGATGTCCCTGAGGGTGTAAAACTGTTCTGGTTTAGAATCACTGTTCTGAAAGTTCTAGTAAATACAATGAATCAGGGCAAATGTTAGAAATTGTAAGCATTAAAAAAGAAAATTGTCATTATTTGCAGCAGCTGTGATTATCATCCTAGAAAACTTAAGAGAATTAACTATACTATTGGGAATAGTAAACAGAGCTTTCATTAAAGTGGCTGGATATGGAATAATTGTACAAAAAATCTATGCAAGATTTTAACAACAATCAGATAATATAACAAACAAAAAGATTTGTATTCCAAAACAGAAAATCTTGAGTAAGAAACTTACCAAGATATATACTGAGATATATGTGGGGGAAGCATACAGTTAATTGAAGAAGATACTCTTGGACTCACCTCCAGAATAGTCTTTTAAAAATGGAAATGTTATTAATTACTTAATCCTGTCACTTGATTTCTATTTCCTTCCAGGTAAACTGAAGTCATTAATCTGCCCTTTTTTGGATTCTGTTGACCCATGCACAGGTTGATTTTGTTTACTCCCTGGGCTCTGGGAGGTTGGGAAGGCCCAGGATACCTGAATAAGCACCAAGTGGAATTCAATTCTGTTCTTTTTCGGGTGCATACTCCCAGAACTTTCATTTTATGTAACATCGTTTTCAGCCTCTTGACCACCTCATCACGGTTCTCTCTGCACACATCCCATTCATTAGCCAAGCAAAGTCTCTCTTTAAAGTATGGGGTCTAGAATTAAATGTGATATCCTGAGTGTGGTCTGACTGGAGCAAAACTTTATCCCCTCCTTTAAAAATCAATTTTTATTATTAGTTTTTCATGTGGCTTTCCTTGCTCAGACACTTCATTGTGTATGTGGTGCTGGGGTTTGAACCCGTATACTCGCACATGCCAGGCAAGCTCCATAACCGCAGAGCCACTGCTCCAGCCCTTCTCCTTCATCTTAATATTTTACTTAGTTATTCATTAACATAAAAATGCAGGTAAATCTGCTTTTAATCTCTGGCTCTATCATTCATTAGCAAGGTGTATAATGAGCTCTTTGATCTTCTGTTTCCCCTGCAGAAGAATGGGGATAACTGTACCTTCTCGCAGGACTGTGATGTTAGCTGGTACATGGACCCTTATCCCATTTCTGTGTCCCAATTAGTCACATTCTGAGTTTCCCCCATCATTTCCTCTTCATTCTACGGCCACTGTCTATGCCAACATGGTATCTTGTCTAGGCTGCTATTGAGGCTGCCTGGTTAGACTCCCTGTCTCTATTTGCTCCCCACAGTGTTCTTTGTAGAGTGCTCTTTATAAAACAAATTATATAAATGCTTCCCCTCTAATACTTTTTCTGGCTCTCCACTGTACCCCCAGTTAAACCTTCCTTTCTGCATCTACATCTCTGCATCATTTTCCACTCCTTCTCTCTGGGCAGCCCACACCTCAGTCTGGCTCAACAGTGCCTTAGCTTGCACAGCCATGGCTTGAGAAAAGAGAATATTTTCATATAGACTTCCTGCTCCAACTTCCCTCCTCTAAAAGGATTCTCAATCAAGAGAGAAAAGATCACAGCAGAACATATTCCTTCAGAGGTACTCCAAATTGCTTCTTTCCAGGGAGAGCGAAGGAGGAAAGGCTGTTAGCCTGGCTGGGGGCAACAAGATGGATTCTTGGTGGGTTTCTATCTCAGAGCCTGAGAACTAGCCCTGGGGCTCTGGAGGCCCCATTTCTGTGCACAACCACCTCCTCTACCCAACACCTCATTGGTCACGGACACTTCTATTTCACGGTCAATTGGCCATAATTTCAATTATGTAGGAAGCTTTTATTTTGCATGCAAATTCTAAAACAACTCAGAAATCTGTGGAAAGGCTTTGGCATAAAGGACAAGAGTTTAGGTCTGAGAAGTGGGAATTATCCCATACTCTACATAACCATTCTTCCTAAGCATGCTTAGTGGGTGTTGTGAAAGCAATTATGGAGGATGTTGGTGCTAAAGTGTCCAGTCCATCGCACACGCTAAGCATTCGTTTGTCTAATGGTTTTTTTTTATTTATTTTTAGCAAGGTCAGTTTGTTAAATGTGCATCTAAAGCATTTATATCTTAAAAGTGCCTTGTATATCAATATAGTCACAAGTTTAAAAAAATTGTTAGACTAAATTTCCTGAGAGTTTTTTTTTAAATTTATTCCATTGTATTAAGAGCATTTAACATGAGATCTACCTTAACAAATGTTCAAATATTGTCAATGATAGGGTCAATGGTACATAGCAGATCTCAGGCACTTATTCATTTTGCGAGTATCCAGTTTGAATTTGAAAATTCAGACTCCAAATTCAAGTGGGAGGGTTTTAGCTTTGGAGAGTATGAACTTCTCCCTCCTTCTCTCTGCTCTAAGCTGACAAAGTAGACCCCAGGCAGAATGGCTGCGAAGCAGGCGTACTCACAACCAAGGGCAGGGAGACCCTAGGACCCAAGGTTCTCAACCTTGACTACCCATTAGCATCACCCACACAGATCTTAAAAGCCCAGATTCCTGGGGCACTCCCCAGACCAACTGAATGAGGAGCCCCTAGGGGTTGGGCCTAGGTATCAGGATTTTTTCAAATTTCTGGGTGCCTCCAACATGTAGCTGAGGTTTGAGAACTCTCCTTCTGCTGGCGCCAAGACCCTCTAGTTTCCCTTCACTTCTCTCCTATAAGAAAGTTCCCGTGAACACCACTGCTATGGCTTGAATGTGCCACTTCCAAAATTCAGGGGTTGTGAAATTTAAAGGCCCATGTGGTAAGATTAAGAGCAGGGGGAAACTTTAAGAGGTCTCTAGGGCTCCTCGCTTATGAATAGGATTAAAAGCTTTATAAAAGAGTCTTCGCTTCAGCTCACGTGCCTTTTCGTTCCATGCCAGGTGAGGATACAATCTCCTACCCCCCCAGTGGAGCCAATAACGGTGCCATCTTGGAAGCAGAGAGCAGCCCTCACCAGACAGCTCAACCTGCTGGAGCCTTGATCCTTGGGCTTTCCAGCCTCCAGAACTGTGAGAAAATAAACCTGTCTTTAAAAATCACCCAGGTTCAGGTATTTTGTCATGGCATCGCAAACTTAAACTATTATTATTTTGCTTTCTTCTAAAGAGAGAGAAGGGACTTGGCATATGTTAAGAACCTACTGTTTGGGGCTGGAGCAGTGGCTTGGTGGTTACAGCACTTGCCTGGCATGCACAGGTACGTAGGTTCAAACCCCAGCATCACGTACACAACGATGTCTCAGATCAATGAAAGTCACATGAACAACTAAATAAAAATTGTTTCTCTCGTTCTCTCTCTCTCATTGTCCCTCTCTCTTAAAAAAAAAAAAAAAGAAACTACTGTTTGTCAGACTCTGTGCTGGAGCTTTTCTTATAGTGAATCTTCATAGCAGTGTTATAGGTAAATACCACTATCTCCATTTCCAGGTGAGGAATCAGCAGCTCCAAGGGGCAAAGCAACTTTTCTAGGGTTACTTAAATCCAGGTAAGTGGTGGGGCCAGAAGATAGCGCAGGTCTATCTCCAGAGCCCACAATCTTCCAGTTTCCTCCAAATGACAACCACATTGTGCCTGGGATGGGATTTTGGCTATCACTTCTCTGACATAAAATTGAATTAAACAATATTTCTGCTCTTTCATGACCCAGAGGACAAGCATGAGATACATAAGAGCTGAGATGCAGGAAATATTATGCATTCTCATTTCTGATCATACTGACTTCTTCTGCAATAAGTTCAGGACCCCAGACACCTGCAGTCTGCACAATCCTGCATGCACGCTCACAAGCACAAACACCATCACTCACACAAAAGCATCTTCATGACAAACACCGTCACTCACGCACAAACACAGATATACACAGGTTTGTATTCAGTTACTCAACAAGTGTTTTATGGAGAACCTATGTTGTACCAGGTCTAGGAAAGGTATGTAGGCCTGATTATTCAGGGCAGAGGTAGCTTATTGATGAAAAGTTTAAATATATAAGCTCTGGTTTGGATTTCCAGCCTGTTTCCCAACTGTGTAAATTCAGTCACTTAACTTGAAACTTTTTCTTTCTTGCCCTGATTGCCATCTGGGAGAATCTATACACACATCAGTCTGGGAGTGGAGCTGGAAAAGGGAGCTGGGGGACAGCACTCTGCACTCTGTCCTTAGAGTCTCACTCTGAAGTCGTGCCCAGTGGCGGCAGCCAGCCGTGTCTGCCCTGAACCTTCTCCCACTGAGGTGTCAGCTTCCATGGGGATCAAGTATCAAACCAGGAGTGGCCAAGGCCAGCCAGAGGAGACCTAGAGGCTGGGGGCACTGGTGTGGGCATGTATCAGGGTGCAGGCAGGAGCTTGAGCTGCCCGCTCCCGACTCTGCCTTGGGCAGGGGTCAGGCATGGGCATCTTTCCTCCCTCTTGGAATTCGCCTGACTGCTCCCAGGGCTGAGGCCTTGCCTGCAGTCTCTCAGAGAGTCAGACAGACAAATGGACATCTCTACAGAGGTAGCCTGGTGCTGTGGCTGAGAGTAAGGGCTCTGGCCTTGAATTTGCCTGGCTGAGACTCACCCTTCTGCTTAGCCAACAACCTAGAGCAGTTACCGAGCTCTGATGTCCAGAGATGGGTGCGTATCCACTTCTTTTATTTTAATACTCAGGCTTGTTCAATTTTCCTGGCTTTTCTCCTTACAAAAACAAATCACGACTGATTTAGAGAATATTTGTGACTATCAGAATCCCTTCATCTGATTGCAGTTAGCAGGGCCATATAGCATGGAAACAAAATGTGCTAAACTGATAGATGGACACAGGTCCTGTGCCCAGAATCACCAGAGACCCTTAGAAAATACTTTGGCAGGTGGCTGGAGTAGTGGCTTGGCAGTTACAGCACTTGCCTGGCATGTGCAGTACGTGTGTTCAAACTCCAGTACCAAATCACAACGAAGTGTCCAAGGAATAAAAGTCACATGAAAAACAAAATAACAAAATAAAAATTGCTTCTCTCTCTCTCTCTCTCTCATTGTCCTCTCCTCCTCTTTCTTTAAAAAAAGAAAACACTTTGGCAGAAGAGCTACACCATGTCTGGGCTGGGAGTCAGCACACCCAGATTTGAATCTGGATTCTGCTACTGTGCCCCTCTCAGTAAGTTTCTTAACCTCTCTGAGTCTCTGCTTCCTTCTTTCTGCTTTGAGTAATGGTCTTAAAGAAAATGTGTTGTAAGCCATTGATTTTAAGGTTATTTCTCCAATGTCCTGAACTAAGTCAAATTCCACTCTGAAGATATTCATCAAATTGCTCCCTTCCCCTAGGCCTCATCTGTGTAGTTATCAGAATTTTATTTGGGGGATGATTTGATTACAATCTACTCCACTTGACAGTGAACTCCAGGAACAGGGACCATGTCTGACTTACTCACTGCCTTAGCTCCGGGCTAACCCAGGGCCTGGCATACAGTATGTGCTCAGCAAATACTTGTTGAATGATGTCCTCAGGACTGGCTGAGCTCATGCAGTCAGTCTTACTGATTTAAACGTGGCCTATGCCAAGAGTACTTGGGGGACATCATATCAATAGACATGCCAATAAATGTACCTAGTTTACAGATTAAATAACTGACTTCTGAACCTTCAAACTGAGCTGCTTCAGAAAGAGCAAGACATTGTTAGCGAAGTCCCCACCCTGCAAGGCCACCCTCATGGGGCTTGTGGGAAAGCCAGGGCTTGTTGATGCTGCCATGTGAGGGTTCCAGTCTCCCCGGAAAGGACATGGTGCCCACTGAGTGCTGTGGGAACAGAGCCTGGTGCTGGAAGTTGGGAAGCAGAGTCCCACTAAAATGACTGACATAGCAACGGGACCTAAGGTGGACCTCTGCACGTCTCTGATAACAGCGGTCATATCATCCAGTCGTCCTGAGGAGTCAGTGAGATTGTGTGATTCAAGCATCAAACAATAGCAATGACGATGGCTTGACACACATCGACTGGACAAAGGATCTCCGAGTCTATCCTGGGAGCAGAAAGCAAATGAACACATACGCAGAGGGAGGGGTGGGGGAACTCTCTTTTTTGGTACAATCCAACTCTACAACTCTAAGACATAGTGGATTTGGAAAAATCACCACTTTTCAGCCATCATAGTACTGATTGAGGCAAGGATCATCAATAGAGAGTAAAACGAGTGAGTCCAAGGACACCTAACATCATCTCAAATCTCTCCCCACAAGTTACTTATGGATTATACATAACAATAATATCTTTGTAAAGGAGAATCCTGCAGGGACCACCTTAGCCGAGTGATTGGAGTCAACATCACCAGTGAAGCAACAGAGAGGACACACCGAGAAGAATTCAGCACCACGTCCATAGTGGGTCAACCAAAAATGTTTAACTAGAATCTAATCACCAGGCATCATCAGACAAAGCCAAACTGAGTTATGTTTTGCAAAATAACTAGTTTAAACTCTTCAAAAATGCCAATCATGAAGGATGGAGAAAGGCTAGGGAACAGCTCTTGATTCAAGAAGTCAGAAGAGACATGGTATGCACATGCAGTGTGTGATCTTTGAATTGGATCTTGAATGGAGAAAATAAATGGCTATCAAGAGTGTACCTGGGAGAAAATTTGAATATGGACCATAAATTAGATAACAGCATTGCATTTTGTTAACTTCTGGAGCTCAGTCATTGTATTATGTCTAAAGACCTTCTCTGTTCTTAAGGAATGCGCCCTGAAGTCTTTAGGGGTTGAGGGGGAAGTGAGATAATCCTTTGGAAGTCTTGGCTCCGGGCATAACTGGAGACCAGATGCAAGGCTGTGTTCTCAGTGGTCCCCAAGAAATATGTCCCTGGCCTGAGAGGGCATTTGAGGAGAGATGAGGTGTCATTCTCTGCAGACAAGCATAAACTGAACAAAACTGGCCTTGGAGCTGTGTCACCAGCCAGACATGACTAGAGGTGGGGGTTCTTGTCCATGAGAATCCCGAACTTCTCTCTCCCACCTATCAGTTCCCCGTTACTCAGAGAACAGGCCAAAAACATAATGTTCTTCTGTTTATGTGCTATTCGTGCATCCAGTCAAAAGCCACTTGAAAATACATTGAAACAAAATTAACTTGACAGGGAAATGGATATTTGAATGAAGCTTCTGCTTAAAACAATAATTTATCATGTTCTACCGTACATCTCCACAGAACCAGGACCATGGGTGGTTTAGCTGAAATGAGGGAATTCATTACTCTTAAATCATCTCTGGGACCCATTTCACTGGGATTGAGAGTTGTGGGGAATGAATGAGGGAACAGACACCAACTAGGTCCCCTGATGTAGCCAGAGGATGCCAGGACCTTTTCAGGCACAGCCTCATTGAATTCTTGCAGTTTCTCCAGATAATTATTCAAAGCCCAACAGCACAAATAAGGAAACTGAGGCTTTTTGGAGTCTGAGGGTGAAGTGTGACGTCACCCAGCTAGGATGTGATGGGCAGTATTTGGAGGTGGGAAGAATTTCAGTTACCCTCAGCAAGGCCAGAATGGGCTGCCTCACTCCCTGCATAGCTTCCTGACCTCGGGGGACCAGGCCTGTGTCTGTTGTGAGCAGCCACAAACCCTATCCTATCCCAGGTCACGTAGTGCTCTTGGGTGTTCATCTGTCAGATGCTGGGGAACCACATACAAGGTGGAGTGGAGTGAGGAGCCCCAGTTAGAGAGCTCCCCAAAGCAGTTCCTGTCATTCATTCATTCATTCTGCAAACACAAATGGAGCTGCTACTATGTACAGGATGCTGGGAATGTAAGAAGGAGCTTAGAGTCTAGAGTTTGAAACTCTGGTCCCTGGACTGACAGTACCAGCTGGGTACCTGTTAGAAGTGCAGATTCTCAAGCCCCACCCAGACCTACTGAGCCAGAAGCTCTGGGAAGTAGGGCCCAGCACTCTGGACCTTAGCAAGCCTTCCAGGTGATTCTGATATGTGCTAACATTTGAGAATGACTACACTCAAGGGCACAAAAAATAATGACAGGCTGTGATAATGACAGTCAGGGACAACTTTGGAGCTTTGATCATTATAAATGGATCCAAGGGCTGCCTGGAGATGCACTTGTCACTTCTACTGTCTCTAGGAATTGCCTCTCTTGCCTACAGACTAAGCATAGTTTTGGAATATCCTGCATGTGACCCCTGGACTAGCATGATCTGGTTACCCTAGTCCTGGTGGGACCCCAGGGATGACCTAAGGGATTTGAGGTGAGGACAGTTGATAGAAAGGGAGTCAACCAGGCCTCAAGAAAGCAAATATCTTCTTAGATTCTGTCTCTCCTTCATTAAATGAGGCATGTCAGTGAGTCATCCAGGATTTACCGTAAACAGTGATTCAATCTGGTGGTATCCAACTAGGCAGAGAGCGTGAGCAGTATCGGGGACGATACTGCACAAATGTTAGCATGCAAAAAAAAAAAAATCATACAGGGATTTTATCAGACCTTCAGATTGCCAGGCCACACCTGCAGGTGATTCCATAGCAGGTCTGGGAGAGACCCAGAAATTGCACAGCATATAAGCCCTGGGCGATCTCAGTGCAAGCGGCTTGAGGAGCATCCTTTGAGAAGCATCGTCTTATGAGATGCCTCGTAGGGACCCACTTGCAGTTCCCACCATATGCCCAGGCTTGTAACCTGACCAGCCCTGGCTTCTGGGCACCTGGAGATGGGCCTGCAGTTCAGGGTCGCTTTCTCGGAAGAGGATGAGTAACTCCTCCTGTCTGATAGGTGGTAGCAGGGATTAAAAGGGGCTTTAGTCTGGCTGTGGAATGGTTAATGACCTTCTATGCAGCAGAGAAATAATACAGGCTTTCTCATTTTATAAAAGTTGCTTTGGAATCCAATTAGAATTGGAAAGTGGAGAACTCAGTCTATTTTTTTTTATTATTATTTTTTGAACAACCTTACACGATTTTAACAAAATAATATAAAATGTGTATAAAATGTGTAAATATTCTGGATACTCAGTCTATTTTTAAGCAAAGCATGAGTTCAGCAGGAATAATCAATACTGGAGCTGTAAGCTGCCTATCAGCCTTCACTGGGACAGTCCTTGATAATGGGACAAGAGGACAGAAGGGACCAGGGTTAGAGAAGGATGAGACTCTACTATGTGGGGATAGTTAGGGACATGTCATACGCTCTCCAGACCCTCCAAAGACCTTTGAGGATCACCCGAAGGCACAGAGGAGATAGCAGAAGAGTGGCCTGTGAGTGGTCTCCTCCATTGGATGACGGGCAGCAAGTATGTCCTATTTGGACTGCCTAGGGACCGTGGGGGTGGTTTAGTGAAAACAAGCATAAGTTTTTGGAGCCAGATTCTAACTGGAAACTCCACCCTGATCTCTTCTTAGTCATTGTGTGATTTGGGAAATCTTACAGCCTTGCCAAACCTCAATATCCCCATTTCTGAAATGGTAGTGATAACACTGACCTGGAAAATAATGAAATGAAAAATCATAATAGTGATCACAGCTAACAGGTCTCAAGCACTTACTGTGTGCTTTCTGTGTAGGTGTAATTTCACGTGGTCTTTGCAACTATCCTGTGAGGTTCAGGGAGGTGGCTGGACAAGCCCTGGTAATCCAAGGAAAGTGTTCAGGATAAAGCCTGGTCCCGAGAAGGTGGTCAGTTCAGAGGACTGAGACCTCTCCTCAACTGCACTTCCCTGGCAGGCAGATATGCTGATGACTGAGGTCTTCCAAGCCAGAGCGAGAGTTCCAGAACTACCGGCATTTCTGCATCTGGAGCTGTCAAAAGCAGGGCAGGCACATTTGGGAGTGCCTGCCTGAGCCAGCGTGCAAGGAACCCAGACACATGCCTACGACATCTGTGGGGCTGCTTCCCAGGAACAACCCACCCAGATTTTCCTTCTTTGAAGAAAAGTAACGCAAAAGGCCATTTTTCACTTTTAAATAGCTTTCATTCTATGTCTCAATAAATGCACGTTTGTTGATTTGTGTAAGCATGATGTGGGGAGTCTGCAAATGGCTGTAATCCGCACCGAGGGCACATGTAAGCACCAGCGAGCACTTTTGAATAATGAATCCCTCCCGTAAAAGACGGACGCTATTCATAATAATTCCTCGCTTTCCTCATTTTGCCGCGTACAGTAGCGATTAATCAATTTGCAATGTTATGTCACCCGCAACAAATTGCTAGCACCGAGACAAATTTATTGCTTTATGATAAAAGAACTTGTTTAGGTAGAAATAAATTAAATTTGGGGGGTTGTGATTTGGGTTTGGGCTTGATGTTCACATAAGTGACCCAGGGAGAGTGGGGAGAAGAGGTGAGAGGTCCAGGGGATTCGTGCCTTAATTTGACACCCCAGAGAGAAGTGCAAATGCCACAAGGAACCTAAGACCGTGGAGGCTGCGCATCTCTGATGGGAGAGAGTAAGGTGGGGAGTGCGTGGTGGATCTTGGGAACGCCTGCCAGGCTCCCTGCCTCAGTAAGTGTAATTTGGATCTTTTTGCAGAAAGCTTTGGGCAATCAGCAATGCCCCAGGGGAAAAAAATCCTCTTCCCCTTCTCTGCTTCACCTGAATTCTAAGATCCCAATTTACCTCCAGTTGTGGATGAAAGAACCAACAGGAAGGATCAAGGTCCAGAGGTCAGAGGGCAAGAGACACCCTGAGGATTTTTATTTATCAAGGGCTCCTGGTATATTAAAATATAGAAGAACAAGAAGGCCAAAATGGGACCATCAAAACTGTGGGGCAGTAAATATTGCAGTCAGCAAATGAATGCTTTTAACACATCCAAAATTTAATTCTGAATAATTGTGCTATTAACACAGATGCTGTCTAAGCTTCAGTGCAAGGCCTCTCATAATATAAAAGTTGGACTGAATGGGCAGTGTGGTCCCCATCACAGCAGGGGTGACTTGGGGACGTGCAGTCCCATTTCTTTCTCTCTGTTTAATTCACTGAGTAGCAGCTCAGGGAAGCACTTTGCCCGAGGACTGAGTCAGGGGTGCTGGGAACCGTGCATATTTTGTTTGTCATTAATTTATACTCCATTAATTTGGAATCTGCAGTGGGATCAGGGGCTGATGTATTAATTCTGCCCTCCTCCGACACACACACACATACACACACACATTCATGAGGCCAAGGCTTCTTAAGCAATGTGGTAGATAAATGACTTGTGAAAAGCAGGCTTCAGTTAGGAACCAAGTCAGTCTCATCGCTCCCATAAATGGAATTCTCTGGCCCAGCTCATCAAAATCCACTCCTTTTCTGCTCTTACAGTAGGCCCTGGACCACCTCCCAGAATAGCTTGATACACCCTGCTCGACTGCCAGAGGAAGAGCCCCTGCCAGTCTCCTGGGCCACAGTGTCCGTCATTCATGTCTCGTTTTAGCCTTGGAAGGGGTGTGCAGAGGCCTCCTGCCTGCTGAACCCTCTGCAGCCTTTCTGCAGTGTCTGAGCAGCCTCTTGGCTCCCCCTTCCTCCCTGGTGTCCACATCCAGAGCCTGATGGACAATGGGGAGAAGAGAACGCAAGCCCTTTGGCAGCACCTTTTCCACTGCTTTGCAACTGGAGGGACCCAGAGGGGTACAACCATCCCTGGGGGTGCTGGACTCACCTGGTGATGGCTTCTTTTCCTCCATTCTGCCTGCTTCCTGGGCTCCAATCTGCCCAGGTTCCCTCTTGCACCTGTCCAGGCCTGTCCATTCCCTGAACACGTCCTGGCCAGGGGTACTGGAGTGGCTTCCGGCCCTCTGTGGGGCTGCTCTTCCCCTGCTCTGCTGCCCGCCTGCTGGCTAATTCTGATTATTTCTCTTTCTCCTTGCTCTCTTGGGCGCCTTTATTCCTGACCGTGCATTTTCTCTGGACTCGGGATTTAAAAAAAACCCACACTGCTAATATCCTTGTCAGCCTTTTCCTGAATCATTGCTGCACAGCTCCAGGGAGCCACGGGCCACTGCCTTCTGACTGCCGGGCTCTGTCTCTGGGCCATTCTGTCCTTGGGGTCCTGGAGTCCCCTGTTTGGGTTTCCTTGACCCCTGAAGACAACGGTCAAAGGCCTAGATCTTCTGAGAAATGCCCAGCCAGAGGAGGCGGATGGGCTGAGAGCCAAGGACCTGGCTTCTACCTCACAGGTGACCTCTCTTAAACACTGTCTATTTTTTAAGGTTTAAAGTGCTTCTCTCCATATTATCTCTTTTACTGCTGTTGTCTCTGTTTCACAGATGAGACTTAACTAGGCTTGGTGCTTCGCTTAAGGCGGCACACCTCCTAAGGGTCAGCACTTCAGTCTCCAAGTGCGTTCACTCAGGTATATGGGAAATAAGCACCCCATTTGACAGATGAGGACACCGAGCTTCAGGCTGTGCACAGGCTTGTCCCAAATCACACAGCCAGGAGAGGTGGTACTAGAAGAGGGGTTTGGGCAGCCAACATCCAGGACAGAGATACAAAGCTAAGCTCTGCTGTGCATACCAGCTCTGATCACAGGGGCAGCGTCAGCTTGAGACTGCATGGAAAGCCAGGTCAGTCCAGGCAGGGAAACACCCACCAGGAGGTTCAGCAGTTGGCAGTGGCCAGGGGGGTGTCCTGGTTGCCTTCATCTCCTCATATGAACAGGTGGCTTCATGGGGAACTCAGGTTTCTATTTCAGGGGAGCAGGCTGGTTAACTGCCTCAGCCCAGAGCACACTTGGGCCCATCTCAGACTGCTCTGGGATGACAGCCAGCTCAGGCTGGTTGGTAAGAGGATCTTCCTCAAACTCTGGTTTCGGCCTGTCCCACCCATCAAGTCTCAGGAAGAAGGACCCATTTAGTAAATGTCCTCTCTTGCAAGCAGCGGCCCCCACGTCCAAGACAAAGCAGGCCCTCCCTCCGTTCCTAGCAATGGGACCCACTGCTGCCCTGTGCTCCCTCATTGCTGCTGAGTTGTGGGCATAAAACCCCTCAAGGAGGCCCAACCATGGCTCCTCAGACATGTCCACTGTGCCCCTCATTCTCACAGAGAGACAGAGACACTGTGTCAGGAACCAAACACACACGCACACACGCACACACTCACACACATGCACACACATACTGACACGCATATAGTCACACACACTCTCTCGTACACACAACATGCTCACATACATTCATACATGCACACTCACGCACGCATACACTCATACATACACACTCACACGTGCACACACATGCATACACACACACATGCACACACATACTCATGTGCTCACACAGATGCCCTCACACTCGCATGCACACTCACACTCTCACATGCGCACATGCATACACACATGCTCACATGCATGCACACACACGTGCTCACGCAGCACCCTCACACACACTCTCATACACACTCACACTCTTTCACACACACATTCACACACACACCCTGCAGACAAATGCAGGCCCACTCAGAGACAGAGTCTATTCATGTCTATGAATGTCCCAGCCACTCCTTTCGGGACATGGGCCTTCCCGATCCCAGGTGTTGTGCATGTCCTCTCTAGACCAGAAGCCATGGCTGACTATCTGGCCAAGGGGATTGGGAACTTGGCCTGCTGGGGACTAAAGCTTGCAGGGTGCCAGGCTCCAACACTGGGAGCTTCTTTCTGGATGAGGAAGCTGAGGCCCTTCTCTGCTTTCTCTTCCCCAGACATCCTGGCTGCAACTATCTCTAGGAATAATCTGCCCACATTACACTCCCAATCAGATAGATGTCCCTCCTGTGGGCCTCGGGGCCACTGTCACAACACAGCTTGCCACCTCAGCAGTTTCTCAATCACTCCTGAAGGTCAACTGTTGCTCACTCAGTGGTTTCTCCTGCTCACCCCCATCCTCTGCTTCCCCTCGACACCTTCCCAACCCTTCCTGCCCCACTCTTGGCCCAACGGACTAACAGGTGAAGAGCGAAAGGAAGGCCCAGGGGCCCTGCTGAACTCTGGCTTGTCTGCTGTGAGTCGGGGAGGGGGCACAGTAATAGAACATGGATCCTGGGTCTTAAACCCTAGCCTGCCTCTCCCCACCTAATCACTTTGGGCAGTGACTTGGTCTCTGCCAGCCTCAGTTTCTGCTTCTGTAACTTGGAAATAATCATTTGAACTTTATAGAATTGTGGAAGGATTAAACGAGGTTCAACACGTGTAAAAAAGTACTTAACAGTGAATAAGATCGTTGCTAAAGCAATTGCATTATCTCTATCCCCGTGGCCAGATAGACCCCTCTGACACTCCGCAGGCTCTGAGAGGAGGCTTGAGGATGGCTCAGCTTTAATTTTCCAGTGGAGGAAGGAGGCAAGAAGCGGGACAGGGGCCTGGAGGCTTTCTTGCAAAGCAGGAGAAAACTGGATAAAGAAGTGGCTCTCTTGAACCGTGCAGGGTGGACTGTCTTAGGCTCACTGTCTCTGGTCTGTTATTGTCCGCAAGGCCCGGGAGATCACCGAGAGGAAGAGAATTTGCGGATAAGAAGCCTACATGGATAAGGGCCACATCCCTGCTGGTCATTGTCACATATATTATTCCATTTCATCTCAAACAAGCCAGGGAGGATTTATTATAATTGAAGAAGCCGAGGCTCAAAAAGGATAACACAGCCCCCGAGTGCCTGAGCCAGGACTTGAACTCTCAATTTCTGATTCCACCTGTTGGGCTCTTCCCCAGCCTCCTGGCCACTTTTGGAGACTGAACAGCAGAAAGATGGAACTGAATTGAAATGACGAAACCAGGTCCTTGTCCTCAGAGACACAATGCTGAACGAATTCAGGCTGTAAGCAGTGCTTACTATGACTTTTACTCCACAGAGAAATTTAGACGAAGGCTTAGTTTATGCAGGTGAATATGAAATATGGCTTGTGTCTTAGAACATTTGTATAAAAAGACTATTTCTTTACTGTCACAGCCTCAAAGCCACCTGTGATGGGAGCACTGGCTTTTTCGCCTGAGCATGAAGTATCAGGCTGATCTGGAAAACAGAAGACTGGGGAGGTTTCCTGTGAACTCACTGGAGGGCGTCTGGTAAGTTCTATTCTGAGCCTCAGTTTCCCCATGTTTAAAAGGACAAGGATTTCTGAGAGTGATTTCTCTAACTTCTAATCCCTCCACTCAAATCATGGCTATGTTCTTCAATACAAATGCATGCTAGGCTACCAAAATGTTTTTCCAATGTGTGAATTTCCTTAGTAGAACATCTTAGCAAAGGTGTCCACTTAGCATTTGGTTAATGCTATTAGTAAATCAAGAATAAATTCACGCCAGGTGCAGAAGCCTAGCTATGAAGGGCTACCCCAGTCTGACTCTATGACTGTCAGAAAAGAAGAATTTTTGATCTCTGAAGCGAGTGTCCTTGTCACTGATTTAAGTCCTGATGCTCCTTCATTTAGAGAAGGCAGCAAGATTCCCAGTCCAAGGAGAACTGTCCACCTTGATCCCTGTCCCAAGTGACTGAAAACCTTTGCAGGATTCTTACTTCTTCCAGAAACAGAAGTAGGTTAGCTTTGGCCTCCTGCTGAGGACAAACTTCAAGGCTGACTTTTTTTTGGGGGGGGGGTTGGGAGATAGAAGTGGGAGGGAAACAAATCTGATTTCTGCTGCCAACAAATCAATGTGTTGACAGAGCTGCTCTCCTTGTGTCCATTTAAACACCCGTCCCCATGTGGGATTCGGGCTGACCAACTCTGTTTGCCAAATGCAAATGCATTAACCTTCCAATTGGGTAATCTAATAAAAAGGATCAATGGTCTGATTCAGTGCTTATGGAGTCATTTACTGCAAGCGAGAGCAATTTAGCCAGGACCCAGATGGGCGGCTTCAGGGAGCAGGGAGAACGGCTGTAGCCAGCCGCTGTCCCGGCCGCTGTCCTTGCCGACTTCCCCAGGCAGGACCCGCTCTGCCTTGGAGAGGCTGGGCTGAGAGGGCCCAGGGAACAAGGAGGGTGTTATTCATTTATTACTGCCACTTTAATCACTTAGAGGTTCAATTAAGTATAAATCATTAGTGGTATTTCAAGTTACTTTATCCAGGCGTGTGTATAGCACACTTGACTGGCGGTGGGGAGCTTTCTGTGACTAGATTTAGCGTGCGACTGAACAAGGCAGTCATATGGGTTTTTCTGCTATGAAATTGATAAATGAAGCGGGCATTCGAGGTACAGCAGTAATTTCTGTGGTGCAGTCAAGTGCTCGCTCCCTTGTCTCCTCCAGCAATGAGGGCATGGGCCCCTTTAATACAGCCGCTTTCCCCGAGGGGCCCAAAGGCCAGGCTGGGCTCAAGGCCTGGGCTTGATTTCCCTGCAAAAGTTCCCAGAGCGAGGCTCCGTTCATCAGTGGCAATATACCTGGGGAGGACAAATGTAAAAAAGGAGAAAGGGAAAAGGAAGAGCTCTTCACCCTGGCTCACTAGCACTGATGCTACAATGATTTCTACAGAATAGCAGGGGGCAGTGCAAGAAGAACACAACTGGGCTTCTCTGTGGCTCTTTCCCTTTTTCCCAGGGATGCAGGTGTCTCCTGTGGCCGGCATCCCTGTCTGGAAAGCATATTTTCTCCTAATCGGTTTTACAGCTCTTTTAAAGTAATATGTCAGATCATTTTCCCCATATACATAGTTAATGAAAGTAACCCTACAAATTCATTTTAAATAGATGGAAGTTGTTATAACCCTGATCCAGAATTTATTACATTCATTACAATCTTGCTGAAGTAGGTAATGTAATGGACTATTACTTTTATTATCTTTTTAATCCCTCAAAATTATTAGGAACTGACTAATATTTGGCATCACCCTGTTAATGTTTAAACAGAAATTGATACTTTAATTCGTCTAATAAATGACGGGGGTACTTTGAATGGAAACAAAAGCCTGATGGGATTTATCTCGATCAGTCCCAAAGACTTTTAAGTGGGACTCAGGGGTCTGAATGCAATTATTTCCAGGCAGAGTATCTTCATCAAGTACTCAGGACAGAGGGGTAGAGATGGAGTGAGTGACAGAGAGACCCAGGCAGATGGCAATGACAACTCGGGGGGGAAAAGAGAGAGGGAGGGAAATTCTACTTGTAAATTCAACTTCCAATTCTGATTCACAAAAACTCCTCTTTGTAGGGAGCTCTATGTATCTTTTTCCCCCTGCCCTTTGTCTTCCCTCCCTTGCATACCAGATTAAAAAGATTTTTCTTTATAACCACTCCTGTTAGTAATCAGCTTTATGGCTAAGAATTCTCAAGTGCTCTAGAATCTGTGCACTGCGGAGACAAATGATTGGGCCACATTCTCTTAGCAAGGAGTGGAGACCCTGCTTGCTCTGAGGAAAAGAATGAGGACTACTGGATTTGCAAATTACCAAATCTCACTCGGGCGGGGGCGGGAGGGGGCGTGCTGTGGTGTGGCTCTTCCAGAAGAGGCTGCGTTTTCCTTCCTTCCTTTCTTTACCCTCCAGAGTTCCCTTTCCTGCAAGGCCAGTGACAGGACTTAGGAGAAATTAATCTCCTGCACTTTTTTATTGGTTTTCTTTTTTCTCTTTTCTTTCTTTCTTTTTTTTACAATGCAAAATGCAATGCTAGTCACTTAAAGACAATAACAAATAAATTAATAAAAATATGTTAGTCCTAGCAGGACAAGAGGAACGAAGTCCTTCCCTTTCTGGCGTAGTGATAAAAAAGAAAGGGCAATCCAGGGGGAAACAGGAAAAACTGGCATTTTGCGTCACTGCAAGGCGAGCGCGTGTTTTCTAACAAAGAAATCTTCCAGTTCGCAAAGTCACTAATTAGTGCGGAGAAGCTCATTAGAATTTAAAGCTGCTTTGCTGTACGGCATCGCTTTGCTCTCTAAATGCCCTGAGTTTCCAAAGCAAGGAAAGTATTGATTAAATCGACTTACGTGAAATGTGCCGACCCAGAAAGAAGGGGGCTTCTCTGTCTTCTGAGAAAAGCCTGCTGAGGGTCCTGTGGGTTGAGCCCGGGCAGGTGGCTGGGAGGGCATCCTGCCTGCCTTCGGGCCTTGGTTGAGTCGAGGCAGCTTCTGACCGCCCATTGCTTGGTTAAAACCCGTTTTGATCAATGGAGGGGAACCTGCCCTTCGCTAAGTTCTTTCTCCGATGCTTTGCAAATTGCACTGGCTGCTTGCGTCAACCCTGATCTGACAAGGGCTACGCGTCATTTGGGGCTTGACAAAGAGACTAAAAGGCAGCTTCTCAGCATGTTTATTTTTAATAGACATAAAAAATGAAAACGAAAACAGAGGCTTTCTCTCTCTTTGGAACCCTCATTGACAGAAAAGCACTGAGTTCCCAGGTGTAGCGATGTCCAGATGGAGACCCTGAAAAAGTATCCTGGAACACAAGGACGGCTTCAGAACTGAGAAGGAGCAGGTTCCGGAAGACTCTGTCATTTCCTTCCCCGACGTGACTTTGTGCCCTGTTGAGGCACGAGCCGGGTCAGAGCCGGGCAATATTCTCTTGCTTCCCCGTGTGGGCTTCATTTCGTGGGTGCAAAAAACTCCATTTATTCCTACCTCATCTTCCAGAATTGCAGCCCTGGGAATGGAAGCCATGCATTCTGGGTGCTTCACTGGAGATTAAAATCCCTTCCGTTTTTCTAACTCTTTGCCTAATACACAGAGCTGCTTCCTGCAGGTTCACCAGATGTGGATGCCACTATAATAATTTCACAGAGGCCATCAAGGCAGAAAGGATGTAGCTTTAAAAGTCAATTTAAAAATAGTCACATCAAACATAACAAAGTGCTAACGTCTTTCATACAAAGGTCTTTCAAATTGATAATCGAACTATTAAACTCTCAACACGAATACAAGGAAAGCATATGAAAAAGAATTTACAAAATAAAAATTTCAAGTAGCTAATATTTATTGAACATTTACTATAAGCTGATGTCATTTATGTGAGTTCACTCATGTTCTTTACAAAGACCCTATAAAGCAGGTGTTACTTATCTTGTCCCTGTAAAAAGATGAGGAAAAGTAAAGTTTTAAGAAGCAAAATAATCACCCCAAGATCACACATTCAATGTAAGTGAGGAGCCAAGATTCAAAACAAGGTGGCTTGATCTAGCAGGGTCTCTTAGCTGTGCTGCTGCCATCCCACAAATTCACAGACATAATCATATAAGGAAACTGGAAAGAAGAGTCCATGATTACTAGTAATGAGAATATATATAATAAAAAAATAAAAAAATTGGCTGGAAATGTGAATCAGGGATTATAAGCTCCTGGGTCAAGCTCTTGTGCCAAAAAAGAAAGAAAAAGGAAACAGGAAGCCACAGAGAGGCTGGGGTCCCACAATCTCTCTAGGGTCATGTCTTCAACTGACCTAGGGACCACCCACTAGGCCCCACCTCTCAAAGGCAACACAGGCTGAGGACCAAACTTCCAGCACATGACACATTTAAACCTTATCTAACCCATAGCCAGGAAAGTTCTCTGTGCAAAGGGATTATGTGTGTCCCTGTCTTCTTCCTATCAATACTTTCCCAATTTTCTACAGTATACTTTTTTAAAATTATTGGGTTGGGGAGGAAGAAGACATCCTTTCTGACTTTTAAAGGCCAGTTTCTTCAGTGGAGCTCCCAGTACACCAGATTAACCCAAAATATGGAGTGTGTTTGTCCTCTGGACACCTAACCCCCGCCCTGTGTTTTTTCCCAGGCCACCCCCTCATCTGTAGCATTACCCATCCCTGGAATTGTCCTGGGGATAAAATACGTGTTGAGGCGTTAGAACCCTGCAGATACAGTCCAGTGCACTGTGTGGGTGCTCGGTCGATGCCAACAGTGATAATAACGGTAACGTGTCAGTAGGGAGGCAGCTGAGTACCCAGCAGGCACTGGGAGCTGTGTGCAGATTGGCTTGACCTGATAGGCTGAAGGGAGCTCCTACTGATGACAGTTCCAGTGTTAGATCTGAGATCCTGGTGCCACCCAAGTCTTTGCAGAGGCCAAGGGGGTGCTCCTCAGATGTGTTGCGGCCTTGTGTGCAGACCAGCATTTGACATGCACACCCTGGGCACCTTCTTGGGGCTTGGTCCCATGCCAAACTTTGCACCTACAGATTTCCTTTGCCCATAACTTTGAGAATCAGGTTTTGTTAGCATCTCTGTTGATTGGATCTGAGACTAGAAGTTACTCTCCTGGGGAGCAAAGCTGGAATTGGAACCTATGATGGTTCGGCTCCAGAGATGTCAGAGGAGAATGGTAGTGGGGGGGCGGAGAAGCTCAGAAACCAGAAAGTCTTGGGAGTTTTGACTTCCTATGTGGCTTGAAGGAATTAATTAAAGTGCCTAGGTTTGCTCATCTATAAGATGGGACTCACAGTGCTTGTATTTTGCACCATTTATTTCATGAAATATTAAGAAAAAACAGAATTATTGCCAATGAAACTTTGGTATAATACTTTCTTCTCACTTGGAATTCTAGTTTTATATTCATGGGAAGAACTCTCTGGCTTTTTAGACAGATTATTTTTCATCACAAGGCCTTTGTACATATGTAAAAAGGGAAACCTAAGGGAAATAATCTGCTGAAGACCTTTCTAAAACTTTGTATTGGGAGGTTGACTTGGCATTGTTATGTCCCATGTTTTCAGTGAACTGTCACCTTCTGTCCCGCTGCAAGCATTAGGTGGTAGCATTTTTTTTTTAAACCTCTTCTCTGTTGTCCTTGGGATTTTAAGCCACAAACACCTGTTCTGCAAGCATTGACATGTGTTCCCAGATACGACAGTGAAATTGGGATAGCTTGCTGCTGGCCCAGGGAGATGACAAAAGGCCTCTCAATTTCAAACGGTCAAAGGAAAGTGCGCATCTTAGAACTGATGAAACGCAGCGGCCGTGTTTACAGGGTTGTTGAGAAAATTAAATGAGGATGTGCTTGGAAGGAGCCTAGACAGACAGAGTGGACACACAGTAGGTGCTCAGGACCGCTGTCCTCATTGCTGTTTCATTCTCTTTATGATGTGTGGCAAATGCAGGTGGCTCTGTGAGATTTGTCTCCGGATTCGGAGCCCACATGCATTGTCCGTTGCCTGGAGTGAATTAAAGTCTGTCCTGTTTCCCTTTCTGCCTCCCTCTCTCTCCCTGCTTTCTACCTGTCTCCTTCCTTCTGCTCCTCTGCTTTCCCTTTCCACCCCCTCCCCAGGTCTTCTGCAAATAAATGGCCCTGTCACTGGCTCTCTTGTAGGTTTAAAGTGAGCGGAAGCATCTTTTTGAAAAGTTCCTTCTGTCTGACATTCCTGACCGGCTCCGGGGGCAGGGTCCTTTTCGCTCTTCTCTCTCCTTCTCAAAGACCTTCTCCTTTGGTTAATGATTCACAGCGCTGCCACTGGCCCTGAGCGCTCCACCCCACAGCAGAGGCAGCTGGGCTAAGCCCTCCAGGAGGCCTACGGGCAGGACCGAAGGGGTAGGTGGGTCCTGCCTCTGTTGGCTGTACAAAGACGGCCTTAGGGCCTGCCTAAAAGAACCCCTTTATTTCCATTTAAGATTCTTTTGTAAAAGAAGTTCACGGCTTTTATGATAAGCCTTATACATGTATTTAATGACATTAAAGTATTTGATTACGTGCATTAAGAGGTCTAAGAGCTTGCTGGTGTCCTTAGTTTTAAGTGTATTTTAACTGCCTGTAATGAAAGGAACAAGACAAAAAATGAGCATCTTCATAAATTCTGAGCTGTAACTGACACACCTTTGCTGACACCAGGAATGGTCCAGGCAGGACCTGGGGAAGAGGAACAGCAATGCTTCTCCACTTTCTCGTGGGCCTGGGTACCAGAGGGAAATCAGGAGTGATCTGTGCCTGCAGCATTTGCTCTTTGGTCAGCACACACAACCAGGAAAGTCCAGGTGCTGGGACCAAGCTCAGCTGAAGAGCCGCTTTGTACCTTGCCCCGTGCTCCGCTCTTTATGCATCTTACTGTGCTCAGGCTGCATGGGGTAGGTGTCATTAGCCCATTTTCCAGATGCAGAAACTGTGCTGTGGTAGTGACTCGCTCCAAGCTGGCAGATGTCAGAGCTATTATCTGAGAACAAGTCTTGATGGCTTCAGCTGTTTGCACAGGCGCTTGGTGCTGAGCTTAGAATGACACCCGTTTGGGAAACAGTTAACGGAGAAGGAGGAGGGAACTGGTGCTGGAGCCGAAGAAGTACATGCCTTCCTTTTCCTCCCGCCCTCCGGGTCCCAGTCTCTTGGAGGCGTGCCTCGCAGTGGAAACAGAATCAGGACAGAAAAAGCCACTTGAAATGAACTGCGCCCAGACAGGCCGCCATGGTGGCGTGATTGATACTGGAGCACGTAGGTGTAATGAAACTGATGCCGGCTTCTCTGCACCTGTGATTTATTGAGGACAAATTTAAGATGAGAAAGGGCCCCATACCAGGAGCTGCATCTTCCCCTCCAAGGGAGGGTGGTCATCCATCACCAGCCATTGCAAGGGCCCATTGCAAGCGGCTCATCAGATGAGCCGATAGTCTCTTTGTTGGGGTTCCTAACAAGTGTTGGATCAGCAAAAGTCTATTTATGCTGGTGGACCTTTCAGGACCAATTTGTAGTGGGTCACTGATTCTGCTGGGGTATTATCTTCTTTACTACTCGGGCCAGTTGGGGAACGCGGCAAAGATTAATGGTTTTGGCTGCCGACTTGCCGCCGCAATCTACTGCTTCTGGACCAAAGATTAAGTTTTTTTGTGTTTTACCAGAAAGGGCCCACCTTGCGTACAAGATGTGCTTTGATTTACTGACTTGCTATGGAGAGAAGAGTCGTGGAAATGTACTTGGTTATGCCAAGGATTTGGCAGATGGCTGTTAGGCCGGGCATCCACGCTTTTCACCCTGAGGCCCCATGCAGTAAATGGGCAGCCTCTGGTGCCTGGCTGGGAATCCTGCAGGCCCTGGGATCTGGAGAACTGAGGGAGCGCCTATTATGCTCACTGAATGTCAGACCGTGAGCTGGCACCTTGCTCCCAGCTCCAGATTCAGAGAAACAGGCAGTTCTCTAAACTTTTCTACATAAAACTGTGTTGTAAAAAAAAAAGTTACAGCCTTTCTCAATGAGTTTGAAAATTGTACATGCTATGTTAATGCCTTTCAAAGAAAAAATTCAAAGAGCAAGTAAAATCACACGTAAGCTAAAGTACACAGAGCTATGATTCTTAATATTTTGGATTGCATTTTCATCTGGAACTTTTGCCATGCACAAATACATGCACGCTACTTTACATGATTAAATTTATACTGGATTTATATAGTTTTTTTTTATAGTCTGCTTTTTATAATGAACATTATCCATAAGCATTTCCCAATCTCTTCATTTTATTAAACCATTTTTTTTTCCTCCGCAAGCTGGGTTTGTTACATCTCTTGTGCCAAAGGTCTTTTCTTTTTCAGCAAACATTTGCTGTGTGCTTCTCTGGCCAGACTCTGCTGGGATCACAGAGCTGAGTCAGACATGGTGCTGCTGAAGTCGAGGAGCTAGGATCAGCTGCCGGGACGTGCATGCATCTTCCATGTGCATTTCTCATGGGGGTCCAGAACACTGCACATGGTTTCGAGGCAGGGGCCTGTCACCTCGGACTCCTTCCAGGTCCCTGTAGCAGGAAGCAAGCATTTGGTTCTGCAGGCAAGGAGCCTGCTGTTGGCTTTGGATATACCCACTTGGTTCTTTGGAGTGAATTGAGGGCTGGAAGTAACGGCTTTCCTGCCCCACCACCTTGTGGGCATCAGCATTCCAATCTTGAAAAAGTGGAGAGAAGCCCAGTATCACCAAGGAACCAGTCAGTCAAGGCTGCTGCAGAAACTGCCAAGGAGGCACATATGAAGGGCTGGTGGCAGCCCTTACCAAGCCTGTCCTTGGCCCATTTTTTGGATGCTGTGCTGATTCAAATAGATGGATGGGCTCTAATTGTTCCAATAACATGTCCACATTTCACAGGCCCTTTCCTTGGGAGCCTTTGTCCTAGGGCCATAAATCATAGGCAAACTGTCCCCATAGTTGGCCAAGACAACCTTCCTGTGACTGGGGCTGGCTGCGGGAAGGGGGACCTGAGCAGAGCCCAGGCCTGCTTTTCCCCATTGGTTTTTAAATCCTTAGCAGGGAGTGTGACTTGTTCAGTAAGGCCAGTGATTCCTTTTGTAGTGGCCTCTTCTCTGCCCCAGGGCAGCCTCTCTCCCCTTCTCTCCTTCCTGCTCCCAAATTGAAATTCTTTAACGAAGTAAAACATT
This sequence comes from Aplodontia rufa, assembly GCA_004027875.1. Classification (NCBI taxonomy): domain Eukaryota; kingdom Metazoa; phylum Chordata; class Mammalia; order Rodentia; family Aplodontiidae; genus Aplodontia; species Aplodontia rufa. The sequence continues at coordinate 64,882 of PVKS010000820.1, read as the reverse complement.
TCCTCTAGACAACATGTACATAAACTTTTCCAATGCATGACTTGGTACCTGGCAGGAACATGTGTCAGCAGACCACTAGCCTCTTCTCTACCTGATGTATTCTACTTATGGAAGAGAAGTTTCTCTTGACTCAAGAGCAGCAGGTAATAAATAGTCCCAGATATCCTGTGGTCTGATGTCTTCTTGCTCACTCACTCAGGTCTAATTATACCCCTTTACTGAACATTCCTGAAGACCCCTGGTTTCTCACTGCCCCAGAACATTTGCTCTTATAGTTCTCCCATCCTGAATGCCCTTTCTGGGACTTGACTTTTTACATGGCCATTTCCTTCTCAATATTCAAGTCTCAGCTTAAATGGATATAGAGAAAACTTCCCTGACCGTCCCTCAGCCCAGACTGTCATGCCACCCATGTTAAACTCCATGATGGTTCATGGTCTTCTTTTTTCAGATTCTTCATGAGTTGTGAATATATATATATATACTTGTGTAATGCAGATTCACCAACCATATCACTCTCACCTCTACCCCATCTATTGGTGCCACTATAGGATGGTCATCTTTATGTGTAACCAGTCTCTGTCTCAGTGTCTGGCATATTGTAGACTCTCAACAGCAGGTGTATTGACTGAACAAATGGATGGATAAGTGGAAGGATGGATGGATGGATGGATAGATGAGTGGATGAGTAGATGGATGGATGGATGAGTGGATGGATGGATGGATGGATGGATGGATAAGTGGATGGATAGATGGATGAGTGGATGGATGGATGGATGGATTGGAGAGTGAAAGAATGAGTGAATGAGTGAATGAATATATTTGCGTTTTCTGGGATGGCCAGAGAATGGGTGAAGGACACACTACCTCTTGGATGGCTGAGGAGCTGAGGAACCTTCTCAGACCTTCCATCTCCATGGGATGAAACCTTAATCACCACCAATGTGCCTGAAGCCTGTATTTGTAACTCTTCCTATTTAGTGGTATGCCTTTCTCCTCTGCCCTTCCGTATCTTTTAAACTTTTTATTATGAAAATTTTCCAACATACAAAAGAAGGGAGAATTACAGTACTACTTCATGTACCCTTGACCCTCTCCCCTTGTTGGAATATTGAAAACAAATTCCAGACATCATTTCATTTTGCACATAAATATTTGGGGAGTTACTGCTAATAGACAAGAATTTAAAATTTCTTTGAACATAATCATAATATCATTATTACATCTAACAAAATAAAAAAAAGCTTCTTTGATATCTAATATTTGGTTGATATTCAAATATTCCAATTGCCTCAAAAATGTATTTTTACACAAAATGTTTCTTTGTGTCAGGCTATAAACATTGCATTTCATTGATGTCACATTGATTTCATTCCTTCCTAACACCCCCCTTTTCTCCTCACATTTAAAAATGCCATTTATTTCTCTTTTCGAAATGCTATTTTTGGGGGAATTGGGGTCTTGTATCTGGGTTTCATGCTGTGAATGTGCTGATGCTGCCTTGTGGTGCTGCTTACTGTGTTCCTCAGTCCCCTGTGTTTCCTGGAAACTGGTAGCTAGACCCAGCGTCCTGATCAGAGTCGTGTTCGATTGTTGGCCAGAAGCCTTTGGAGATAGTGTTGTGTTCTCCTTGTTGAATCACATCCTAATGTCTAGTCGTCTCTTCCGTAACGATGTTAAGATCGATCTGTGGCTCACCCTGCCCTTAATTAACTCCTACTCGCATTTCTATTTCTATTGCTACATAAACTTGTTTTGCAAAACAAGTCAGTTGAGAACATTGATCATATTGAGCAGAAGTGGGAGCAGCAGAGGCAAATGCATTGATTTAGAGCACCAGGCCCAGGTGAGAGGTTTTAATCTCTCTGCCTTTCAGTTCCCTTGAGCATAAGATGGGGCTAATGATAGCAGCTTGGAGAACTAACAGATAGGGGAAATGTTTGGTGCATAATCATGAACAAGTAACATTAAGTGCTTAGTGTATAGTTACTGAATACTCCCAATCATCCAATTAGGCACATGCTGCTATTATTAGTCCAGATGGACATATGAGGAAGAGGAGACACCAACAGGGTAGGTAAATTGGCTAAGGCCACATAGTCAGTAAAGAAAAGAGCTGGGGTTTGAACCCAGGCAGTCAGCCCCAGAGCCTGTCCTCTTAATACAGTGCTGTGTAGCACACATCAGGTCCAAGGGGAGTTCCCTGATTTCCTCTCTGCTAGCTGCTTGTCCAGGCTTTAAAGGAAGAGTCTGTTAGTCCCGCCCTAAGGTATGCACGTGGTGGAGTAAGGCAGCCCCCAGTGGCCAGAGGGGCTACTGTGCTTTACTCCAGCTTCCACAAAACCATCTCTCTGTAGATGGGCCAGAGCTGATAAATCTGCATGCTGAAGAGGAGTCTAGAGAACCCTAAGGCCCCACCCTCATTTGGAGAGTATTTACCTCCCCATAAAAACTCCTAGAGAGGTTGAGTGATTTGCCCAAGATCACACCGTAAATTTGCCATGGAGCTGGGATTAGAGCTCGAGTCTCTCAAGCCTGGGGCAACTGTTCTGGATCCCCAGGTCCTTCCATGCCTGGACTGAGGGTGCTGCCCACCCCCAGACATGTTCATTTTGGCCCTAACTCCTCTGGGGAGTGGGTAGATAAAAATACTCATTGAAGTGGCTACAGCCTTTCAGTGCCAGGCATAGCAGAGACATTTCTTTCTGGTTACTGTTGTAGATGTCTGGGTCTGGTGAACTTACCCTGCCAAAAGCATTCTGAGAGCCATCCTTTCCTGTCTCCAGGCCTCAAACTTGAAATAAAATCCAATAAAGGTGTAGAACTAGGATTTGAATCTGGTTCTTCTGATGCCAAATTGAGAAGGGCCAGAAGTAAACATAAGCTGAGGATTTTCCATGCCAGCATATCTTCCATGAGTACAGCTCTGTGTGCTAGATGAGAGAAGAGAGGCTCAGAGAGGGGTGTACCTTAAGCAAGGCACACAGCCTTGGGACAATGCAAGCTGCTGCAAAAGGGCCAGCCTGTTCCCATTGTGACCTGGGAGGGTCAGCATAAGATTTCCTGTGGGGCTTATACCTATATCCCAACCTGCAGGCTCCTGGTGAGCTCAGGGTACATGGGCTGGTGGCTGGAGGGGTCTCTGAATCCAGTGATCCAGCTCTTGGTCCCTGGTCCAGCTTATCCACTTACAAAGGCCAAGACAGTAATCAAAGGTGGCTTTGGATTCCCTGGGCAGGATCTGGTGCCGACGCCTGGGGGTTTTGTTGGCGCCTCAAGCCCTGGGCACTCGCTAATGGACTGTGGCTGATCCCAGCACTGATTGGCAGCCGGCCCCAAGGTCCTCAGGGAAATCCTGAAAATTGTGGTCTCCAACTTGGAGACACTGTCCCTTCTGGGAGCCTTGGGGGTGGAGTGACAGGGTGAGAGCCTAAATCAGGAGTGTAGTTGAGCCTGGGGTGAGACAGAGAGGGGGAGATGAATTGAGTCCTTCTTGCCCCCAACACCCAGAGGGAACACGAGGTGAGTTTCCTAGGCTGTACAATACAGAAGGCTGTCAAAACACTGACTCCTCATTTCCTCTCCTCTCAGCCTTCCTGCCCTGCTCTCCTAGGCTGGTCAGCACCAGATCCCACTTCCCCCACCAGAGTGGTAATGGGGCCAGAAAGAATGCTCAAAGGTGTTTGAATAACACCTTGGGATGGGGGTGACTCCAAGATGAGCCAGGACACCATCACTCCCAGGACACATGAGCAAGAAATTAATGCTTCTAGAGATCTCTGAGGACTGAGGATATCCTGTTGCCTGAAAAGGGCTTTCCAGGTACAGCACAAGCAAAAGCACAGAGGCACAGGTGAGCATGCAGGGAACAGCACAGGGGAACTGGAGGTAGAGCATTGGGCCTTGAAAGCAATGCAAAAATCCTGGACTGTACCTGGTTGACAATAGGGATCCATCAAAGGTTTTAAAGGGGGTGCAGAAGACAGGCATCTGGGGTGTGCCCAGCATCACAGCTCTTTCTCAAGCACGTTAGGTTGGGCGAAAGGCACATACAAAACCGAAGCAACTGACCTTTCTCTAGGACATTCAATATTCATGTACTCTGTGCATCACCCAAATTTTAGTTTACCCAAAGAGTGAGAAATAAGCACTTTAGGAAACTGCTATAAATCCAGTGCAAGTCACCATGGTAACCTGATTAGCAGCTAAATTAAGTTCATGATTAAGAAGAAATAAATAAAAATAACTCTCCTCCTTGGCCGGGGTACTCACTGGGCCACTGGCAGCTGAGCAGATGCTGAGGGCTTGGAAAGTGAGGCACAAGTCTAGCCCCTGCAAAGAAATTGGGGTGGAGTGAGAGGCACTCACTTGCTTCCCTGTGGAGACAAGCCCTGGGTTCACACTGCATGGGGGTTGATGTGGCCCCTGGTGGCCAGGCCAGGGAGTGCAGGCTGTGCTTGTAAAAGCCAAAGCCATCCATGGTTTTTCTCCACAAGGACCCCATGCCCTCTGCGGTGTCTTCTTAGTGACCTGGACCAGCATTTCCCCTGTCTGAGCTTCCTGTCCATGCATTTCCATCCCTCTAGTGCCAGGTCTCCGTGTCGTGGGTATCAGGGATCCTGGTATGACTTAGACCTGCTTTCCATCCTAGAGGCTGCATTTGGTGGTGCATTCAGGTATCACAGAAGCTTTGGGCATCAGTTTGTATAAGGTATATGGAAACACAGCTATCCAGGGGGCCTTCCTGATGCCCAAGGAAAAGACAGGTGTGTCTCCAGAAGAAAGCTGCTGGAGAGTGCTACTTCAGGGCTTATCTATGGGCCTTCTGCTTGGAGCTGACCAGCAGCTGGCATGTGCTGACACTGGCTCTGAGAGACAGACCACAGGCCCCTGTTGGGGGATGTGCCTTTAACATATCCCAGAGCTGGGCAGTGGGAGAGATGGGTGCATGGAGGGAAATGAGCCCCCTCCAATCCCCTTCTAGATCTCCTGGCCAAAGCAATGGCTGGAGTCAAACAGACTTTGAATCTGCTCTCTGTCACTTGGTAGCAGTGGGCTACGGCAAGTGACTAATTCATTTGCGCCCCGGCCCCACTGCCTACGATGATGGTAACAGCACTTAGAAGGTGCTTGTGGAGGGCCCAGGGAGATGATGCTCACTGACTGTGGCTCAGTCCCTTGCACGTAGAAAACTCTTCAATGAGACGCTCGCTGTGGCTGCTTTCACTACTTGGGTGAGTCTGTCTTGACCGGATGGAAAGAGGAGTGTGGAGCAGCCAAGGAAATAGTGGCATAGGTCTCCTTCAACAGAGCTCGCTGCAGGGAGCATAGTGACCAAGCAACCGCGGCTGCCACCCTTCTGTACATTCATGCTGAGGCTGAACATCCTTCCAGTTCCTCCTAGCCATTAACTAAGTGCAGGGGTTGGAGGCTGGAGCTGGAGCTGGCCCATTCCTGGGAGATGTGAGACTCCCAACAGGCAATTTTGGCCGAGAGGCCCCTGAGCTTGGTTGCAAATTTTCTAGAGCAGTCCAAGCCTCTCCTTTCTAAATCCTCCATCCGCCCCCCTCCCTATTCACAGGGATGAGCCTGCACTGAGGTCTGAAGGTCCTCCCTGCTGCCTTTTTTCTTCATCCTTCACAGGCATGTCCCCCATAGGCCTCTTGCACATCGAACCCCATTTTGTCTTTTGCTTTTTAGAAGACTCAAAATGATGCAGAGAATCTCCCAGGGAGAAGTCTATGGGTGGGTTGTCATAGAGGTAGAAACGAGACTGAGTATCAGGCCACCCTGGTGCTTACGGATTGGCAGCCACGGTCTTCAATGATGCTAGGAAAGAAGGCCAGCGTCTCCCGGTGTCCTGTCCTTCAGTGCATGTGTATGTCCTGTGTTGTGAGCACGGCCCCTGAACGTGCAGCCTTTGCTGCATTACCATAGTGTAGCAGAAAGAAAGAAGAAAAAGACCTGCTCCCATCAGAAGAGGAGTTCTCAGCACTTAGCCCTGCAGAAGTGCTTGGGCACAGCAGATGCTCAGTCAAAGCCAAAACAAAACAAAACTGAGTGGCACTGAGACCTGGATCTAAAGGTTTCCTTTGAACCAATTTTATTTTCATTTTTCAATGTTTTGAATGACATCATGCCAGCTTATTTAAGTTTTTTTAGGCCTTTGCTTTTGTGGCAGACATATATACATAGAGACATGTGTACATCTTTATACCTCCACATGAGGGTGACAGCAACTTTGTTTCAGAGGTCGCACCTGCCAGCAGACCCTTCAGTCTTTGCTGAGCCATCCTCTGTCTTCAACTGAGTCGGGCTGGATGAATCTGCTCAGGGTCTTCCTTTCTGCTCACCTCCCCCTCTGAGCTCCTTCCCCCAATCTCTCCCTCCCTGCTCGGCAAGATCAGGGAAGCTGCAAACCCAACCCTTACATCAAAAGGGAACTTGAAAAATACTTGGAGCAAAAACTGCTAACTGTGCATCCTTGCTCTGTGCTGGCGCTGATATTAAATCAGGAAATGGCACTGAACAGCCGCTCCAAACACAGAAACAGGGGTTGTCAACACAGAAACCAAAAGCAATCTCTAACAGGCAGAGGTAAAAGGGACCTGGAACAAGGCCGGGATGGGGGCTGAAACCCAGAAAGGATTCCTGAGCTCCTCCTGTCTGTGGGTTCTTTCCAGCATTCAGAACGGAGTCTGGCTCCCCGTTTCTAGCATTGGAAGATGAAAAAGAATTAAGCATATTGATTAAATACCTTGGAGATTTTCCTTTTCCTTTCCATAAATATTTATTGATAACCTACTATGTGCTTGGCAGTGGACCAAAAAATATGCCTGCCCACATGGAGATGATCTTCCAGCCCTCAGGACAGAGGTCTGAATCTTTGATGTGGCATTCAAGGAGCCTCAAATCTGGAGTCCTGCAGAAAGCTCCAGTTCTGTCCTCAGCATGTCTGAAGTTAAGTCCCAGATGAAGAAGGCAGTGCCTTTACACAGAGCCTGTTCTTGGACTGTCCTGCCACCAGGTCTTTGGGCATTTGGATTTGGTACTTTCACTGGGCCTTCAAAGTCTATCAAGCATCATCTCCCTGCAGCCTCACCTGCCACATTCCTTTTCCTCCAATAGGACACAGGACAGAGAGGATTCATTGCCTTTCCAACTAGTTTACTGGAGTGGAGGAAAGAAGCCACATCCATCCCCAAGTCCTGACCTCTTATCACTGGTTATAGAATTGACACAAAAATGCAAACCTTGATAAAAAATATGTTGTTGCTGTGGATGTGGGGAAACAGATTAACCTCACAGCTTTTCAATGGGAAATTAAATAGATGCAATCTTTTTAGAGGCTAATTTGATAATATTAACATTGATAGTATGCATATACTATCAATGCATATACTATCAATCCAGCAGTGTCTTTTTATTGTTTTGTAGAGGAACACTGGCACGTGCTAACAGGAGCATGTAAAAAACTGTTGGTTGCAGCACTGTTTGTTATAGTGAAGATTAGACAATGGCTTAAATGTCCATCAATATAGGTCTGGATTAACAACAACAACTGCAGGGCATCCATTGGGTGGAATGCTATGCATTAGTTAAAAAGAAAGAAGTAGGCCCAGATGTGTTGACACAGAACTTGCTGAGTAGATATAAAAAGCAAGCTGTAGCTCTAGACATAGATGTTAAAAGCACATTGTTGCAGTTTTTTTACAATGAGAAAGTGGTCTTGTGTACGGTGGATTTTCATTTTACAAAGAACAGGAAAGAGACATTGAGTGACCACTGGCTGACCTGAACCTGGGCTTTAGCAGAGCCCTACAGCATCACGCCCAAGCAGCAGGTCGGGACCACTTCCTCTGTACCAGAAGCTTGATCCCCACGCTGTGGTGAGCTGGGAAGCTGGCACCTGGGGCCCTACAGAACATTCAGATGAAGGAAGCAAGTGAGAAGGCCAGAGGACCCAGAGGGCTCAGAGGATCCAGATTCCCTGAGGCAATCCTTCATCTGGGGAGGATGGGATGATGCTTGTTCAGGAATGGTGGCTGATAAGGGAGAGGAGGGCACTGGAGGGATGCAGGAGAGGCCTGAGGGTTCTGAGACAGCACGGGAAGGAAGTCTAGGGGCTAGCTTCATCCATTCATTCCACAGTTGTCATCAAATTCCTCCTGGGGTGAGCCTTGCACAGGCTACTGGGTGACAGAGACCTCCGCCAGGAACTCATGCTTGTGTTCCATCCAGTTTCTCAAACTGTGTTTCATGCAGCAGAATTACTCAGGGAACTTAATGAAATGCAAACTCCTTGGCTCTACTCATAGACCTGTAAAATCAGACTGTGGTTCAGGAATCTGTATTTTTAATGCATTTTCTTAAGTGAAAAAAATTTGGTCTAGCTGACCACTTTCCTTGAACGTCTCTGTGTTTTCTCCTAAGGCCTCTCCCAAACCTGAGAGCACCCTGATCCAACTGGGAAAAGGAAGGGACAGAAGTAAGAGTCCTGCCACATGACCCCAGTGTGTGTGACTTCCCCAAAATAACAAGGACTTCATTGTCCTTGTAGGCTCTTCCCCCAAAACCCTGCTGAGATACTCCCCACTCCTTCTGAGGCTTAAAAAGTTCCACATACAACCTCCTATAAGTCCTTCAGAGAAAGGAGAGTGATTCATTCTAGGCATGTGCAAGGGCCCTGTGGCAGAACACAGCTTGGATTAAGGAGGAGCTTAAAGAAGTGTGTGTGCTGGGGGCATTGTGAGGGGAGAAAGCAGGCAGGGGAAGATCATCCAGGACCTGAAGCCTATTTTAAGGAGTTTGGATTTTTTTCCAAGTGTCAAAGGGATTTATACTTAAGCCAGGCAGTAGGGTGTGGGGAGGAAGAATGATCAGATTCATAGATTAACATAAGGTGAGAACTGGCTCTACCACTTTCTGCAGAGGCAGAAAGTCCAAACCCTCTGTTGTCATTGAAACAACAGATGAGGACAGTCAGATGAGGGTGAAGGCGCCAGAGTGATTTTGTGGTGGAGGGAGGGGCAGAGCGGGATGGTCAGGCTATGGGACATCAGAACCTTAGACCTGGGTGCAATGAAAAGGCTTCAGAATTTCTAACACTGACCTTGGGGTCATGAGCAGGTGCTGTGGGGAGTGGACCTGATTATCCTTCACTGAACTGTGGTGTTGAGAAGCAGTCAGCTTCTTAATTAGCATGAGAGGCCTCTTCCTCCTCCTCCTCCTCCTCCTTTTCCTCCCCTTCTTCTCCCTCTTCCCTGATATTTAAAAGACAGAAGGGCTGAAGGTCAAACTCTGGCCAGAGGCAGGACTAAGGATCCAGGCTAAAAGTAGGTCTAAGGATCAGAGCCAAGATCAGAGGTCAGTCTAAGGCCAATGGTAAGGGTCAGGATGGGAGGACTTAGCAACATTTCTCTCCTTTGACCCTATCTTTGTTTCTTTGTAGCTCCACACAGACAGGGAAGAGGAAAGGGACAGAGAAAGAGCCCAAGGGTGCTTGTGGCCATCTACAGAAAGGCACATTAAACACTGTCCTTAGAGTTGAATTCTCAACAGGGACTTGGTACTTGGTAGAGTTTTAGCAGTGACCGGAAGAAAACCACAAATCCCACAGAGAGTTGGAAATCCTGACTCAGAGGTGGCTGGAGAAGAACTACACAGATGCTTGGATTCTTGGGATGCTACCCTTGAGACAGAGACTCCACACTTTGTAGTATTTAGAGTCCTGGACTTGGAGGAAATGTTCCAGCTCCTCTCTAAGGCATAACCAAATAATCCTCAGAGCTTTGGTCTTTGTGGAAGATGGGGATAACCTTATAGATCAAGAAATGGCACTTGTGAGGACTGAGGGAGCCCACTTACATAGTACTTAGGACGTTGATCTATATCCTTATATACTGCCTGTCTGCCTCTCTGTAATATGGGGATAATAACAGTTACTACCTCTTGGAGTTGTGAGAATTGAATGGCAAAGTGAATAATAAAGGGCCTTGGAAACCCCTGCCCAGATAGGAGTGAATATTATTATGTAATATTTATATTAGAAGCAATGCTGCTAAGTGGTTATCTAACGAAATAGAAATAGAACGTGAGCCACGTGTATGATCTAGTAGTCATATCAAAGTTAAGTAAAAAGGAACAGGTTTAATGGTTTTAATAATAAATTCCCACTCTCCAGTGAGCAAGTGTGTGTGTGTGTGTGTGTGTGTGTGTGTGTGTGTGTGTCAGGGGGCAGTCCTTCATCTTCTGGGGTGGCAGCCAGGTTCTCTGCAGAGTCAACCTAATTGTTTCTCTTCTGAGACCAGTTTAACCTTCAGCTGCTAAAGACTACCAGGATACAACCCCAAGAGTAACCTATTTGGAAGTACTGGGTTGGAATCTGATGGCCTTTGTGTGGAGAATGGGTAAGCAGAAGTGACAGCTACCTTTGGGAAAGAGGAAGAAGAAAGGCAGAGAAACCTCTTTCCTTTTGGAAGCCAAGGATCTCCAGAGGCTCCCAGGGAGGGGGAACAATAGCAGTTTGCCCCAGGTCTTGGAAAAGGTATCAGAGACCTCAGGGTTTCTCAGAAGAGACTGGTACAGATAAGGGTGAAGGCATCACCCCATGGATGATGAAAACACAGATGGCTCCTGGGGGTGGGGGCTGCCTCAGGTCCTTCTCTGCCCTAGGACCCTTGGGACCACCCATCTCTGCTTGGCAACCAGGATCATACCATGACTTTGACAACCTTGCAAACCATCTGGCTCTGAGGATGGAAGTTCCAAGCTCCTGAGTGCTGGATGCTCTCCGTCTAATGAAGCCTTTCTCCTTTTCTCTCCCTCCCTCACTCTCTTTCTCTCTTTTACACACACACACACACACACACACACACACACACTTTCTGTACACTTTCATCCACACACCTGGGCGCCAGTGCATCTACACACTCACCAAACACCTGTAGCCCTCCAGGAAACCACAGAGAACTCACACTTCTGTGCACACTACCAAGGGCAGGGGGGCCCAGCCTCACTAGTTGGCAGGTAAAGGCAGCGCAGAGAACCTTGCATCCAGCAGCTGGCAGTGGGTTCCACAATCCTTAGGGAATAACCTTTCCCACCTCCACCATCCTTAGTGCCTGGAGGCCTTGCTGCTTGGACCCTATAGGGGACTGCCGGTCAAGTCTGCAGCTAAAGAATTCCTGGGAGTGGGGTGGGGTCTGAAATAGCCTCTGACCCAATCTGAGGTGGGTAAGGAAGGGGGAGGTCGCTTTTGGAGGCTGGAGCCCAGATGCTCAATGGAAGGGTTCTGGCTGCTGGCAATCCTAAGGTTTCCAAGAGGCTCAGACGTCTGCACTGCTTCTCTTCAAGTGCTTTGTTTCTCCCAATATACCTTCTGTTTTTTTTTTAGAGCACTCTACACCCAGTCAATGGGTAAACAGCACTCCTCCGCCTGACCAGTCTTTTAGGTATAGGTGCAGCCTCAGGGTTCTGCTGTACACCTAGGATGGGGAGCCCAGCAAGTTGATTCAGAGCCAGAAGTGCAGCCAGGAGGGAGACGCCACAGGGTTCAGTGGCTTTTAGACCCTTCTGGTAGAGCCCAGCAGAAGCGGGATATGGGACTGGGCCATGAAGTGGGGTTGGCTGCCCTGCAATGTCCTTCCCTCTGGGGCAGCCTCCTGTCTCTGTCACTTGCCAGGAGCCAGGCAGGGGTGAGGTTGTTGCCAAAATTTTTGGGAGGTGAGGGTGCAGTGGCTGGGGAAAGGGGAGAGGAGGGAGATAGGCTCGGGGACAAAGAGGAACGAACTTGTCTGGACAAAGCCTGCGTCCTAGACACCCTAAGACACCGGCAGGTTTGGAACTGCAGGGCTGGGGCCACGGTATCCCCAGGACTTCCACGGATCCCATGCTTGAGACTCCAGTCTCAGTCCTCCAAGGCAAGGGTCTAGCAGACCCGAGGGGACACTTAGGGGTGGGGCACGACCCTGGTTACCCTTTTTAATGTACAACCCCAGAGGGCTGCAGTCAGGCACACTCTAGAAGCCTGGGTTTCTTGGGACTCGGAGGGAGGGAGCTGCCGGGTTGAGTTCAGTGAGTACCAAGAGAGCCCGGCGTGTTTGGGTAGCTCAGGCCGCTAGAGGTCAAAATACAGACCCGAGACCGAGGGTTGACGGTGGTCTCAAAGCGTTCTCCGCTAAGCCGAAGTCTGAGCCTGCGCTCCCAGCGTGCGAAGGCGACCAGGACACTTACAGGCGGGCGCGCATTCCCAACATCCAGCTTTGGGCAGGAGCAGCCCCGCCAAACCGGTCGGGCTCTCTCCCCAAGCCACCAAATAATTTGGAAACTACGCTTCTCAAAAAGGGTTGAAAGCACATTTTCTCAGTATTACAGTTACTGATCTAACCCTTTCAGTTCAAGTTTTAGTTAAAATTCATTCATTTTATAAAAAAATTGGCTGCCATGACCACGCCCTAACCCAGCCTCCCCAAAGGCACGAGAGTATTGAAGAAGTTCAAGGTATTTGGAGGCAAATATTTCACTTTCTAACAGTTGGTAAAGTCTGGTTGCGTCCGCATTTGTGTGGCCCACTGGACCCCTGTGCGCGGCGTCGGTCGTGCTTGTCCCGAGCAGGTAGACGCCGGGACACACTCACCCAGAGTACTCTTCTACCTTCCGCTGCGCGTCCAAAGCTGGAGAGCAGAACTCCACGCCGGAGGCGGGTCGGGTCTCCGCGTCCTGCGAATTTGCGATTTGTCCGCGTTTGATGTCGGGGTTGGGGTTTCTGGGAAACTCCTGATTTCTCCAGATTTCTCCGACCTGGCCCGGGGTAGGAAGTGTGAGCGGCGCCTTTCAGAGCTCTATCTGAAAGCATAGTGTGCTGTGTTCCGGTTTTCCAGTCTGCGCTCCATGGAGGTTTCGCACCGGACTGTCCTGGGCATCCTCGCTGCGGTTTTTCCACTTACACCACTAGAACTCCCTGCCCTGGTACCTTTCCGCGCGGGAACCAGTCGACTGGCACCCCGAAGGCGGGGACAAGAAATTTCAGCGGGGGCGATAAGGACTTGCAGCTAAGTCCGAAAATGGGACCAGAGAAACGGTGCATGGCTTTAGGGGAACCTGTCCTGGGCTTCAGTACACACTCACAACCTGTGTTCTAGGCTGGTTCGGGTTGGTCCAGGTAAGGAGACCTGGTAAGTCCCAGCGCCGTCCAAGCCTTCCGGCAAAGGGCCAGACAGTTCGGACGCCTTTGCGTACCGTGGCCACTTGGGGTCGCACTTTATGCCTGTTTGAGCCTCTGAGCGGCCGGCACAAGCCGGGATCTGCTTAATCGTTACAAAACGTTCAAACAAAAACAGGGCCCGTTCCCTAGCAGCCGAGAGCCACCCCGAGCACCGTCCTGTGCTGGCGTTGGCCCCGAACCTCAGAGCGCTCAGAGTTCCGTGCGTCTGACTGGGGAGAGGGTTTCAGAGCATTTGAGCCGCTTCTTTCTTGGTTCCCTCAGTCGTGAGCATTTGCGGGGGTAGGGTAAGCACGGGGAGGCAAGGCCGGTGGAGTTGTATCTTAGGGACACCGCCACTGCACCCGCTAGGAGGAGAACAGCCCCTTTTGGCCCGAGAAAGGTCCCCTGAGGTTACGAGTTGGGTCTGAACACAACTCTTGCAGTCCCAACCCCTTTCTCCCCACAACACACAAATATACGCAGACCTTTAGAAACAGGCATACAGAGCACAGATTGACGGCCCGCAGCCGCGAGGACACACAGAGCGTCGCCCACTGGGCGGGGGCCGCTTGGGAACAAAGGGACCGGGAGGCTTCATCCTTGCGTTCGTTCTGAGCCTCCTTGGGGGTGACACGGACAGGGGATGAGGGTACAAAAGGTACTGAGGGAGGTGAGAGTGCGGGTGTGTGTGGGTGGAAGAGGCCACTTGGCCAAGAGGTGGAGCGAGCACCAAAGGCGACCGTGCAGGGGCCAGGACCTGGAGAGTTGGGGGCTGGGCCCAGGCCGGCTGTCCCACTCCTCTCCAGCCCTCTGCCAGGCCTCGGCGGCTCCTGGGCTGCTCCGGCCGCCAGTCAGCTGACGCGGGGGGCGGGGGAGCTGTCAGGAGCGCCCCGCCCAGCGCCGCTGGGCCGCTGGGGCCGTGCAGCCATTGGCCAGCGCACCGGGCCGCCCGGGCCCCAGCGCCCCAGTGACATCAGGAAGGCGATAAAAGGCGGCGGCTGCGCCGGATCCAGCACAGCTGCACCGCCGGGCTGCGAGCGGCTGCGAGCGAGAAAATCGTAGAGCCTGAGTGCGAGAAAGTGAACGGCGGGCGCTCGCCCCGCGCCTCCCCTCCGCCCTTCACACGCCTGGCTTGCCTCTCCACCCTGCCCGGCTTGACCCGGCTCGGTCCCGGAGCGGCCACAGATCTCAGCACTGAGGCAACGCAGGCAGCCTCGGGACTCTCCTGCGCGCCGCCGCGTCCCCAGACAAAGGCTTGGCCGGCGGCCCCGGCCCGCTGCGCCCTCGGCTCCCCGCCTCCCCGACTCGCCGCTCTTCGCCCCCGCGCTTGGCTCGGCGCGCCCGGCCGGCCGCAAAGTTTCACCAGCGATAGCGGCGGCTGAGCCTCGCTTTAGCGATGGCCGCGGAGCTGAGCATGGGGCCAGAGCTGCCCACCAGCCCGCTGGCCATGGAGTACGTCAACGACTTCGACCTGCTCAAGTTCGACGTGAAGAAGGAGCCGCTGGGGCGTGCGGAGCGTCCGGGCCGGCCCTGCACGCGCCTGCAACCAGCCGGTTCGGTGTCATCCACACCGCTTAGCACACCATGTAGCTCGGTGCCCTCGTCGCCCAGCTTCAGCCCGACCGAACAGAAGACCCACCTAGAGGACCTGTACTGGATGGCGAGCAACTACCAGCAGATGAACCCTGAGGCACTCAACCTGACGCCCGAGGACGCGGTGGAGGCGCTCATCGGTTCGCACCCAGTGCCACAGCCGCTGCAGAGCTTCGACGGCTTCCGCGGCGCGCACCACCACCACCATCACCACCACCCTCACCCACACCACGCGTACCCCGGTGCCGGCGTGGCCCACGATGAGCTGGGCCCTCACGCTCACCCGCACCATCACCACCATCACCAAGCGTCGCCGCCGCCGTCCAGCGCAGCCAGCCCAGCGCAACAGCTGCCCACCAGCCACCCCGGGCCGGGTCCACACGCGGCAGCCGCGGCTACGGCGGCGGGCGGCAACGGTAGCGTGGAGGACCGCTTCTCCGATGACCAGCTCGTGTCCATGTCGGTGCGTGAGCTGAACCGCCACCTGCGGGGCTTCACCAAGGACGAGGTGATCCGCCTGAAGCAGAAGCGGCGGACCCTGAAGAACCGGGGCTACGCCCAGTCATGCAGGTATAAACGCGTCCAGCAGAAACACCACCTGGAGAATGAGAAGACCCAGCTCATTCAGCAGGTGGAGCAGCTTAAGCAGGAGGTGTCCCGGCTGGCCCGCGAGAGAGACGCCTACAAGGTCAAGTGCGAGAAACTCGCCAACTCCGGCTTCAGGGAGGCGGGCTCCACCAGCGACAGCCCCTCCTCTCCCGAGTTCTTTCTGTGAGTCCTGGCGGGTCCCGGCCCCCGCTCTTGCCCGGGCCTGGACTCCCTGTCCTGTGTCCCCAGCCCTGGACTCCCCTGAACCCTGCCCCTGCCATGGGCCCAGCCTTGACCTGTTTGACTTGAGCGAGAGGGAGGAAGGGCGCGCGGGCCGCGGGCGACGGGCGGGAGAGCGGGTGGGCAGGGGACCTTGGTTAAGGCGAGAGTAGCGCAAGCCAGCGCCGCCTCCTAGACTCGAGCAGAGCCAGAAAGACGAGGAGGGTGGGCGATCCCCGAGCAACTTTTCTCCAGTCTGGAAGGCGGCAAGGCGTAGTACCTAGGAGTCGCCAAGGCCATCGGGAGACTCCTGGTTTTCTGAACTTTGAGAGTGCTGGGGCCGCTGCTTCTCAGTCCGGAGCTCAGTCCGCCCCAGGAAGAGAGCAGAGGAGATGTGAAAGGGACCCTGGCGTCCCAGCCCGCTCAAGGCGAGGCTGATCGGAGGGAGAAAGAGCAGTGGGACCTGCCTGTCCAGAGTCCGGAGGACACTGGTTCTCAGCGGAGAGACGCGGGCCTCCGTTAGGACGTTCGGCGCGCAAATCTCATCAGTTTTATTGCCTGCTCGATTATATAGAAAAATATGAAAATCTGCATTAAAAATATTAATCCTGCATGCTGGACATGTATGGTAATAATTTCTATTTTGTACCATTTTCTTGTTTAACTTTTAGCATGTTGTTGATCATGGATCATAACCCCCCTTGTTTCTTTGGGTGAGAAGGGATCGCAGTTCGGAAACTCCAGCGGCTGCGAGCCGGGTTTCAGTCCCAGCTGTCGGCTTGTAAATACCCGCCCCGCCAAACCGCATAGAGAACGTGGCAGCAAGCGGAGTGTCTTTGTTTGGGTTTATTATGACATTTTTATTTGTAAGTAATAAAAAAGTAAAAAGTTCTGGGCATTTAGCATTGGGCAATAATTTTGTCTTGGGGCACCCTTAGAAGTTGCATGTTTTATTCCCTTCCCCCTGTCCATATTCGGTTCTCTTTTCCCTCTTAAGCTTTAGTTTTCATTTTTGTTGGTGTTGAGGGAAGAGGGCACAAAGGCAGGATACCAGAAGCCGAGTTCCACACCCTGGACCCCAGAACTTGTCCTCAATCCCTGCGTTGTCTTCTGGCCATATTGATATCCCTAATAAGAAAGGAAAGAAAAACAGATCTCTTCTTTTTATTGTAACAAGAATCACCCCCAGGGTCTCTTTGGAATTCTCAAGCCTGCACTAATTGCTGGGGCCCTAGCCCTCCTACGGTGAGAGGGAGGATTCCCCATCTGTATTGACCCCAGCTTGCATTGAACCAACTGCCACTGCTCAAAATGTACCAGGATCCCAAACATTGGCAAGTAATTTTGCAACTTTCAAGAGCGTTTTTTTTTTCAGACCAATGCATTATGTGTTTTGTTCCCTGCTTTTGAGATAGCAGGAAGACTTATTGGTGGTGTTCCCCCCCCCCTTCAGTTGTATAGTAGTTATAGGGAAGATCTGGGCGTTTTCTTTATTGTTACT
>PVKS010000820.1:27277-39327 GCA_004027875.1 Aplodontia rufa | reverse complement strand
TACCATCCCTCTCCTCCAATTTATCCTTCTTCCTACTCTAACCTCCTGAAATCAAGCAAAACCAGTCAGCCAGCCAGCCAACCAACCAATCAAAAAAGTCTTAGCATTGAAGAGGCCCTAGGTCCAATCCCCAGCACTGAAAGAGTCTCCCCAAACTGTCCTCCCATCCTACTGCCCCGTTACTTTCTGAGCTGAGAAGAAAGTCTCTCAAATACTTTTGTCCCCTCGACAAGTTATTTTTTTTTTTATTAGATGAATATGAAGATACAATTGAGGGGGAAACATTATCAAACATTCAAGAACAAATGAATATATACTTAGTTATCCAGGGCTAATGCCATTGACAAGTTATTTTTAAAAAGAAAGTGCATCTCTAAATTTGACACTTGTGAGGATTTTTCTTTTTTAAAAGAAAACATTCCTCAAATCAGCAGCTCTCTTGTTTTAAGCAATTGGCAGGGTTTGGAGAGCAGGATGGTGCTATACACCCTGAAAAGATGGCATTCAGTGCCCTCAGGTCAAAACGGACCTTCCCCAGCTCTGGGTTCCTGTTTTTCTGCACAGCAGGAGGATCCCTAAAGGCAGAATCTGGATGAAGAGTGGTAGATAAGGTTGGAGGAGGACATTTCCTCCGGTGAATGGATTGAGAACTCAAAACACACCCCTGAGCGCCTTTCCACCCCCTTGCATCCTCTAAAGACTTTTGGCCCTACCCCTTGCACCGGAAAGGGAATAGGCAGAAATGTCATTAGGTCCATTTCACAGCCAGACAAATAGAGTCAGGGAAATCTTGTTTCCAAGCAAAGCGGGGAGAGAATGTTTCTCCAGGCACCTGGAGAAACCCTGGGCATAATGAATGCCTCTAGTCCCTGTTGTTGCCCTTCTTGAAAAAGAAGCTGTTTTCTTGGGGACAAACTTGCTTACGTGCTCCCATTCATATGCACCCTCCCGGAATGTCCCCATTCTTTCTTTCTTTCTTTCTTTCTTTCTTTTTTTTAAGAGGGACCGTAAGAGAGAGAGAGAGAATCAATTTTTATTTAGGTTTTCATGTGATCCTCGTTGGTCTGACACTTAGTTGTATACGTGGTGCTGGGGGTTTGAACCCGTGCACACTGCGTAAGTGCTGTAACCACCGAGCCACCACTCCAGCCCCTGTTCCCATTCTTTCTTGACCCATACCTAGAGTCTTATAACTTACCTCCCAGGCCCTATCCTCTCTCTTCAAGATTGCCTGGGTCCTCTTTTGAAAACTTACCTCTGATCATGACACTGCTTTGTTTGCAAAATCAACAAGTCATGGGGTCTCACTTTAGCCCAGTAGAGAGGCGGAACTTTCAGCTCTTCCTAAACTGTGGCTTCAGCAGTCCAAGCTGCTGAGCTCAGACCCTGCTGTGATTTGAGGAAGGTCGAAGGGCAGAAGTTAAGTGCAGAGACCCCTGACTAGAGGCTGCCCTGGCCTTCAGATGTCTTCTAAAGGGGACCCAGATTTTTCTGCATGTTGTCCTGTTCAGCCTCTGGTTGCTTCAAGGTCAACAGAGTGACCTTGAGGTTTCTATTTTATATAAAGGAAAGTTACTTATCATTTGTATTATGGGTACCATGAGTCTAAAAAAAATCTTTTCTTTTGCTTGAGTTCTCTACAGGATGGCTCTGCTTTTTCTTGGGTGGCCCTCTCCCCTCTGCACGAGGAGGGATAATACACTGAAAAGGGTCAAAAGGTTCTCAGAAAGTGAGGCCTGAGAAAATATTGATGTGTAATGGATTTGATTCATTTTGTAGGTTCTAGACCGTGGGGCCTGAGAATTCTAGAGCATGTTATTAAAGGGACAATTTGTAGGTAGAAAGAGAATTGGTGACCACTAATGGAACACAGAAAGGAATCTCTTGGAACATACCATACCAGACTTGTCCTTTGTCATCTTTGATAGATCAGGGACGGTGGACTCAAAGATCCTAATTGGCAAATACTTTCCATGTGCCTGGCACTGTAAAATATTTTACAGCTATTAGCTTACACAATCCCCACAATAACCATAAGAGATAGGAAACAGAATCACACAGAGGTCAAGCAAGGTACTCAAAGATACAAGCTAGTAAGAGGCAATTTAAAGCCGGGTAGTCTGAACCTGGAGTCTGTATCTAACCATTATACTTTCCTAGGCCAGGTGTTGGATGATGGATGAATTTGTAACTGGCTGGAAAATGTTTTTGAGAATTTATTCAGTAATATTTGACCTGAGCATCCTCCTTAGATCACTTGATTCTCCTCTTAAGCCGCATTGTTTTTAAATTATTATTTTTTCTGAGATAATGGCACCCAGTCCTGCCCTGAAACACTCTATGGCTCCCCATTGCCTTCTTGGAATAGTGCATATTCTTTAGAATAATCTTCCACACTTTTTGGTAGTAGCCCAAGGCCCTCCCTTCTTCACTGCCTCATTCTAAGCTCTGGCCACACTAACCCAGAACCTGCCTGGGGTTCCCTGGCCTCCACACCCTCACCTGAGCTATTTCCACCATGAAGTTTTCTGTCACCCTCAGTCCTTGGCTCTTTTGTCACCTTCTCTAGCAATTGCTCCCAGAGAAAGATATTATCCTTCCTCTGAAACTCTCCTGGACCTGGAACGGGGGCCCAGCTGGATCTCAGGGTGTGGAGGCAGGAAGGCAGACCTGATTTAAACCCAGCCCTCCTCCTACTGGCTGTGGGGACCTTGGCAAATCACTTCACTTCTCTGAACCTCAATCGCCTCTTCCTAAAGCAGGGGACCTCCTGAGCCAGAGCTTGTCGGTGATGGCTGGCATGTGAATGGAGGGTGGGTGAGCGGAGGCTGCTGTGATTATGGTGGGCATGGCTGGGCATGCAGGTGTCTCCCCAGGAAGGTCTGAAGGCTTTCACAAAGGCTGTCTGAGCCATGTCTTGCGGTGTCTAGGGCCTTACAGGAAGGAGCAGGAGCTCAGGAACTGCTCCTAGAAGCCTTAGACTTAGCCCAAAGCCCAGGCTCCTGCATTGCAGCTGTGCAGATGTCAAGCAGGTCTGACTCGTTTCCTGCTTTGGCCAGGACCTGTGGTTCAGTCCACTCAGAAATTGATTGGCAGGGAAAAATCCTATAAGGTGGTGTGTACACCCCAGTAGGAGCTCCTGGGAAGTTGGGTATATAGCATAGAACACGTTTCAGGAAAAGTATCTGGAGTTTCAGCCCCAAATGTGAATCTTCTTACCCACTCCCCAGGTCTTTTTCAGATGCTTGGGGCCATGGAGCTTTGATTGACAGGGACTCGCCAGCATTTTCTGGGGAAGGAGCATTTGTGTGGTCACAATGAAAACTCGCCTCCCACCTTGGAAACCATGTTGTGGCAAGAACAACTGAGTCCTTAGGTTGTGGCCGGGCCAATTTTTGTTCTTGGTGTTTCTGTGAGTCTGTGTGGAATGTGTGTCTTTGGACACAAGTGGGCGAGTGCACACCAGCTCACCGAAGCCTGTGTTCACATGCATACACAGCTATAGAAAAAGTCCCCTTCAGTGGCAGAGATGGTGGACGGAAGTCAGGTTGCCTGGGCTTGATGTTCACGATTCCCTCCCTGGTATCCCTGGGAATCTGGAGGGACACAGGCAGGTACACAGGCCATTCCCAGCAGCCCGGAGCAGAGCATATATGTGAGTTAATGAGAGTGCACTCAGCATCAGGCACCGATCCACTTCTTATTCACTCAGTAAACACTCAACACCTGCTCCATGCTGAGCACTTCGACACCACTGACCTCCCTGGGTCCCGTGCAACCCCACGAAAACTCTGTGACACTGCATGTGGTGCTCCCCAAGACAGATTTGCCCAAGTCCTCCTGTTACACAACTAGGCAAGCATTTGAACTCAGGTCTGCCTTATCCCAAGGCACCCAGTGTGGTCTCCGTGTTCCGAAGTTGGTGCTCTCTTGGAGTTTGGGATCTTGTGAGGGATACGAAAGCTTATGGTACTCAAGGTGCAGTTAGAAAGGTGGACAAATGGCTTGCGATGAGAGCTACAAGAATGGGCACTGGGAGGTTGGGTGGCTCAGGCTCCAGAGAGGAGAGTAGGTAGCGTTTGGGTTGGTCATTGGCTAGGGCAGATGGAGTACGGGAGGGGAGGATGCTCAGAGGAGGAGGTGGTCTGGGTGAATGCCCAGCATGGTAGTGCCAGGGAGCTTCCAGAGCAGCCAGCCTATGTCCCGTTGGGGGGAGAGTGAGACGCAGGAGGATCACTAGGACTGGGAAGAGGAGGTGGCTCACAGGTCCTCAGGGGCTTTGAATGTCGGTATCATCCTGTCTTGATAGAATCTGCTGTCATGTTTCTGCTGGGTGACCCCATCCATGACACAGCTTCTTGGAGCAGGATGAGTAACCCATCTACTTCTTAGGAAATTAGGGTTTGGATTCTTGAATGTTGATTAGATTTTTGTGGGAGCTCAAATGGGGGAAAGGGTGAGAGAATGGGGAGCTGGGACAGCCTCACTCAGAACTTGTGTGTGAGAAGCCAGAAAAAGGTTCTATGCAAAAAGGGAAGGATGGAGGCACCATGTGGATAATGTTCAGGAGGTTTAAGATGGCCTAATGACACTAGATCTAACCGTAAATCAGATCCTACTAAAAATGAGTGAGAACACACACACACACACACACACACACACACACACACACACCAAAAAATGGCAAGGGGGAAATAAAAGCAAGGTAGATAAGTAAGATTGAAATAAATATGACATTATGATATGAAGTCTGCATTGAGATGACCAAGACTCAACCGTGAGCCTCCCACTGACCGATGGGAAGAAGGGAAAAAGATCATCTTTAAAAGCCATGGTGTTTCTCAACCCAGTGCTTAGGAGAGACAGAAACACTTCTGGTTCTGGGCTGGAGAGGAATTTCTCCGGTGGACTGTCAAATACTTGGGCAGATTTTTGGTCAGAGAGGAGGGGAGGAGAGGGAGCAGAGTCTAGTCTGAGCATCGAGCAGCGGAAGACTGTTTCCAACTTCATGGGAGACCCTAGGAGGTTGCTTGATCTGCCTGAGTCTTAGCTTCCCCTACTGCAACACAGGCCCTCGCCTTGGAGAGCTATGGAAGCTGACAGATGTGTGGAAGTGCGCAGGCACATGGTAGCTGGTCAGTAAGGCTAGCTGGCTTCCGCCCTGCCTCCAAAACTGCCTCCCTTTAATTAAACTTTTTATTGCTCTTTTGCCCTCTCCTGCCAACTCCTCCCAGTACCCCTGAGGACCGGGGCACAGCCAGGCTGCTGCTGGCAGGGTGCCTGCTGAAATCAGCAGGGCCCTCAGCTCCCTGCTGGGCCACTTTCCACAGCTGACCTGCTCCAGAGAGCCAGGCTCAGCCAGTCCACAGACTCCCACAGTCACCTCTGTTCCTAGCCCTGGTGAAGCTGAGAACTCTGCCCACAGCCAGCCAGCCAGTCAGCCTCACGTGCTCCCTCAGCACCCTGTACATCTCCCCCCTGCAAATCCCAGGAACAGATAAACGATCATGCGTGTGAATCAGCTGTGTTAACATCCACCTCCCAGCTGGAACCTCATGTCCTGAGGGTATGGAGTGTTCTGTTCTCCCCTGCCGTGTTGGTTGGCAGTCCTGCTGGGCACCTGCTGCAGAGTAGGTGCTCAACAAGAGTACTTGAGGCCACGTGTGGTGCACATCTGGAAGCCCAGCTAGTGCAGGGGCTGAGGCAGGAGGATTGCAAGTTCAAGATCAGTTTGGGCACTTTAGACCCTGTCACAAAATAAAGGAGGTGTAGCTCCAAGGTGGAGTGCTGGCCTAGCATGTGTAAGGCCCAGGTTAAATCCCCAGCACCACACACACACACACCCTTCGAATGAACCAATGAATGAATGGATGGGATGAGTGGATGAACTGAATGAAACGAAATCATGGGTCCTGTGGGGTGAGGATCACTATCTCCATTTTATAGATAAGGAAACTGAGCTCTTATCTCCTCTTTTCACCTCTTTACCAGGTTGATTTACTTCTTTGAAAGACCTTGCCTAATGTTCTAGGCTGGGTCAGGCACAAACCCCATCCCTGTTAACCCCTGCCTCTCCAGGTTTCGCTCCGATTCCCCTTCCTACCTCTTCCTGTCCAGGGAACTGTTTATTTGATTTCATGCCCCTCTTAATGCCAGCAGTTATATAATTTGCAGCGCCCACTGCAAAATGGAAAGAAAGAGCCTCTTGTTTAAAAGTGGAGTTCAAGATGGCAACAGCAGAACATTAAGCCGAGCACTCTTTCTACTGACAGGGACTTGTTTCACAGCAAGGATGCACAGGTCTGGTTGACTGACTGGGCTTCCTTCTGCCCCAAGCCTCAGCAGCATCTCATTTAACTATGAAATGCATGAATGAGTGAAAGCAGATGCATGAATGGGAGTTTCACAATCTCTCTGAGCTTTAGCTTTCCCATCTGCAAAACGGGAGTATCTTGCTTCTTTCCTCCGCAGATGGACTCTAGAAAAGATCTCATCTTTTGGTTTTAGACACTGCCAGTTTTCTCAGGGCCAGTGTGGCCACTGAGCCTTAGGGCCACTAGATCTTATGGCACATGTTATGGAACCAGCCAGGTCGAAGGGGTCAGAGGACAGAGGCCAGCCCTGTGTGGGGCAAATGAGGCTGGCCTGATAAGACCAGTGGACTCTGCTCTCTCAGGCAGCCAGTGTGCTGCTGATGACGTGCTTCTACCTGGCTGGGGCCCAGAGCCTGAGGAGAGGCCCAGGGCCTCCTCTTTCTAAATTCCAAATACTGTGCAGCTGCCCTGTGTCAGGCATCGCATTAGGTACTTTGCAGCGTCGACTCTTCTATCTTACCTTGGTTTTGCAGATGGGGAGAGAAACCAAGGGTCAGAGAGTCAAAACACCGTGTCCCAGGCAGACAGCTGGTGAGGGGCAGAGTCAGCCACAAAGCCAGCTGGGTCATCGCCTCGCCTGAGGGCTGCTGAGAACAACCGCAAAGTCATCGCAAGAGGGGGTGCTGTTCATGGAACCCCGTGTGCACGTGTGCCCTTGCTTATGCGTGCAGGACTCTGGCAAGCACCCTGGGTTTTGGCTTTAGGTCCTGCCGACTCCCTCTGAGGCCAGAGCAATGACTATCCGGGCCCACTGTGTCTCTGGGTCTGGAGGCAGCAGCCGTGGCCAGAGCCAGTATCAGGCAAATCTAGCAGTATTGAAAACTATGAGCAACCACTGCTTATTTTTTGGGGGGTATCATTTTCGCAGGAATCTTAAGCCTGTCTTTGTTTTCATTTTATTTTATTTGTTAAAACTCTATTTTATCTTTCCATCTGGTTTTTGTTTTCCCTCACTTAGTTGTGTATGTGGTGCTGGGTTCGAACCTGCGTCCTTGCACGTGCCAGGCACATGTTCTACTGCTGAGCCACCACTCCAGCCCTTGTCTTTACTTTTTATGTTTAAAGAAATATTGGAAATAAACCGGGTCCTTACGCTGAGCCACCACTCCAGCCCCCAAGAAATATTAGTCTGTAAGCTTAAAACTGCACTAAGACCCGTAAAAACTTGCTTTAAAAACAAACAAATAAACTTAAGGAATTGCATAATATAAATAGGAAAAAAAAATTAAGAGTCGGAGTCCCTGAAACTCTCCCTGCACTGTGACGCCATCATGAATTTACGCACCTGCCACACGCATGGTGCCCCTCACCTACTCTCACCTGCCATCCTTTCACTCTCCTTTCAAAGACTGCAGAAGCCGGAGGCCGGCTGCCCGCTGTGAACACTGCGCAGCTTGACACGCCTCAGGATCAGAGCGTCCCTAGGGTCTTGTGGAATCTATTACCACCTTGTGCCTCTAAAGCATTTGTGTTCTGGAGCTTGGCAAGATGGACCCTGGATTTATTTATTTTTTAAATGAACGTGTGTCCAACCTGCATCTGGTGTCAGAAGACTCACTTGTTCTTTTGCTTAATGGTGTGTTTTGGACATCTTGTCTGTACAACATCTGACTTCATGCCTTTTAATGGCTGCCTGATATTCCAGAATTTGTAGCTGACGCATTGCCCTTAATAACATGACAGCAGTAGACATCCTCTGGATTAGAATGTGTAAAACAGGAGACTTCAAAGAAATGTGCTGTTCAGGCCAGCTCTCTCTGGTCAGGCTTCCAGAACTGTGGGGGTCTGTGGGTGCTGGCTTTGGCCTTCAAGGGAACTTGGGTGGCTATCTTGGCCGTGGAAAAGAGCACAGAGCAATGTTCTCCATGCTGGGAAGAATTCTCTTGCACACTGGTTTACACTCTCTTGCTCACACACATGCGTGTGCACACAAACACCCCAGAACCCAGTCAGAACTCTAGTACCAGGAGAGTCTTCCCTGCCACACACCCTGCCTCCTGTTGTGAGCATGCACCTGACCTCCAGGTTGTGGAGTGGGCAGGTTGAGACACCTACTTGGCTCTCACGAGGCCCAGTGCTGTCATAGGAACCTCGCGTGTTGGTGCATGTAGTCCTCTGAGCGCTTTACAGATGAGGACATTTTGAATGGGGACCATCCTCCCCACAGACACAACTGGGGACCAGGGCAGAGCCTGGTCTAACCTTGCTGCTCTTTTGGATCTGGGAGGAGTTATCCAAACCCGGCCAGCTGTGGGACCTGGGGCCCTTAGTGGGGATACTCTTGGCCATGTGGTCTGTAGTTTTTGCATTGTGGGCCGGCTGCTTCCAGCCTTTCCCAGCATCCAGAGCCCTGGGATAGACACTTCCTGATGTGATTCAAGCACAACAAATTTAGAATAGGTTGGGCCTCTTCCCATCATTCCCATGGGCTAGGGGCAAACTAAGGGTCCCATAAAGATATCCATGTCCTAACACCAGAAACCTGAGAATGTTGACTTATGGTGTCAAAGGGCCTCGCAGCTGTGATCAAAGTTAATGACCTTGAGGTGGGAGAATATCCAGGGTGGCTTGTAGGGCATGTGTCCTCACATTGGATTTTTTTTTTTAAAGAGAGAGAGAGAAAATCAATTTTTTATTTAGTTTTTCATGTGTCTTTTGTTGCTCTGACACTTTGTTGTGACATGGGACTGGGGTTCAAACTCAGTGTCCTTGTGCATGCCAGGCAAGCACTGTAACTGCTGGGTCACCGCTCCAGGATTCTCACGTTTACTCTTAAAAGTGGAGAATCTTTCCTGGCTGTGGTCAGAGCCATATGTTCCTGGGGAAGCTGTTAGAGAAATGCAGCACTCTGGCTTTGAAGACGGAGGGAGGTGGCACGAGCCAAGGCCGTGGTCTCTACAAGCCTGAAGCAAATGGTTTCTCTCCTTGAGCCTCCAAATGGGAACACAGTGCAGATGATGTCTTGATGTGAGCTCAGTGAGATCCACGAGGAGCTTCCAACCTATAGAACTGTAATCAAAACTGTAATCCAGACCTTCCCTTCATCCACTCATTCATTCACAGGGTCCCTCCCCAGACCCATCAAGCGCATGTACAGCACACACCATCGGTGCGACTAGAGAGCTGGGGACAAGTGCTTACAAGGCCAGGCATAGTCCTAAGTGATGATGATGATATTGTTATTAATGCTAATCTATTTTTTTAAGTGAGAGGGGGAGAGAGAGAGAGAAAGAGAGAGAGAAAGAGAATCACTTTTATTTAGTTTTTTATGTGGCCTTTGTTGCTCTGACACTTCATTGTGTACGTGGGGCTGGCGTTTGAACCTGCATCCTCATGCATGTCAGGCAAGCACTGTAACTGCTGATCCATGGCTCCAGCCCCCAATGCTGATCTATTACTAATGATACGAATTAGTAATCATTAGCAAACACTTCCATCATGCCCACTGTGTGTCTGCTGCTACTTTACACTTATTCTTAATTCATTCAGTCTTTATAACAATGCCAGGAGGCAGGTAACTCTTTGATTGTCCATGTTACATTTACCTATTTTACAGGTAGGGAAACTAAAACACAGAGAGGTTAAATAACTTGTCCAGCTAAGAAGTGGAGCCAAGATTGGAACCCAGGCCATCTGGGTCACACGTATCTATTCATACACTTAGAGAACCTTACTTACCCCCACGTTCAAACTTGGAACCACACATCCTCCACACTGTTCCAACCAGCCTCCTCCCTCAGACTTTCCTTCTTCCCCGCACCTGCCTGTCACTGTCTAAAGGGCAGAAGACCAGGTGGATAAAGGTGTGTTTGCAGACTCTGGCTCTGAAAAGGATTTTCAGATATGGGTCTTGTCAAAGCTTTAAATAATGGATCCATCATGAAAAAGTCTCTAAAATTTCCTCCCCCAAATTTAGATCTCCTTTTATGAAACCTCACTCATTTCAAGCTGATGATCTGTTCAATGTGCAATTAAATGTGAGTCAATATGTCAAGCTTGTGAGAATTCTGCAGACCTGTCTGCTCACAGTAGTGGGACATCCTGGGTTGGCATGTCACTGGGCTGGGGTAGGGTCTGGGTGAGTGGCTTGGTGTTCAGGGCATCCTGCCCTGCCCCTGACCCCAGGGCAGGAGCTGGGCTGGCTGGGCAGGTGTGGACTAGAGGTACTGGTGTTTGCAGGCAGCCAGCAGCTGGGGGTTCAGCCACCTCCTTACCTGCCTCTGGGGCAGGGCTGGGCCTGGCTCTGGGAACCTGTTGGGCTGGTTTGCAAGGTGTTATTACCAGGGCTCTCTGGGAAGGATGGAGAGACCCTGAGGAGAGGGAGGGAGGGAAAGGGGGAAGGGGTGGGAGCATGGAAGGAGGGGGTGTGAGGAGGGCTGGGGATGCAGGGGACAGGGAGGAGGGGGCTTTGCCTTGGCTCACTCCTCACTCTCCTGCAGGCTCCCCTCCTTCTGCACTCCTTCTCTCCAGTTTCAGAATAGCCCGCTCTGTCTCCTGGCCTGGCATAGAAAAAGGAGGAGAAGCAATTTCAGAAGCCCCCTGGAAGTCCAAGGAGCACACAGGGTGGGGGTTGAGCTTGACTCTGTTTCTGGAGGCTTCTTATTTCATTCTGGGAGACTGGGGGCTCTAACTGAGCCCGGGTGCCTTGGAGGGAGGGGATAAACAGGGCACAGTGGAGGGTACTCTGTGTAGATCCTGAGAAACCATGGGCCTGTGTACACGGCCCGGCTACCTGAGCAATCTGGTTGAACACAGTTACCCTTCTTGCTGCTCCCAGACATTTTGAGACTAATTATCAAAATAATGAAGGTCCAAGTCATTTTCCACTATTATCCTTCACAGTCCAACCCCATCCATCAACTGACCCTAGAACTTCTTCCCCCTGCCTTCCTTCTCCTCCACGCTGCATGGATCAGCCCTGTGCATTGTGGTCAGAGGAGTTGCGGACCCTGGAAGCTTAGCCAGCAACCAGCCCACGTGAGGGACTCCCAGAGGGCATCTGAGAGGAGGTGATGCTGGAGCAGCGCAGGTGAGGGAGATGGTGGCAGGTGGGGGGGTTGGAGCTGTAGCATTCCTGGTGTCTTGTGCAGGAACTCATATGTCTCTCTGTGTGTGTGTGTGTGTGTGTGTGTGTGTGTGTGTGAAAGCTCATGATAGTTTTTGGCAGAGGTCAGGTTGGGACAGGCCTTGAGGGGCAGGAGCAGGAGTTTGGGCCTGAGTGAAGACGCGGAAGAGAGGTGTTGAAGAATTTACTTGGAAAGGCACCGGGTCCCGAGAAGCAGGATGGTCCCGTGCTTGGAGCGTGGGCTCCTCAGAAGGCAGGATTCACATTCTGATATGGCCACTGGCTGCAGTGACCTCCTTGTGCAAGCCTCTTGACCTCCTGGTGCTCCGACTGGGGCAATAACAGTACCTGCTGGATGCAGTAGTGTTTGCTGATGCAGCATTCAGCACAGAGCTGGGCACACAGTGAGGGCTAACGATGACTTGTGGCTTCTTTCAGAAAGTTTACAAAAGGGCTGGTATGGGGAGCTGTCAGGAAGCCCCAGGAAGGGTGGTTTTGATTTCAGAAAGAGAGAGAGAGAGGGAATGAGGCCTAGGGAGGGTGAGGTGGGGGGAATCTCAGAGCTAGGTGGGAATGGGCTTGGCAGCTCTGGGAGGCTGGGTTGGGGCAGC
>PVKS010000820.1:0-27177 GCA_004027875.1 Aplodontia rufa | reverse complement strand
GGCATCTCTCACTCTGCTTCCTGGAGCCATGCCTAGAGCCTCTTCCCTCTGCCACACTCCTCTGCATGATGTTCAGCCTCACCTGGAGCTACAAGGAATGGAACCGGCCTTCTGTGTACTGAGACCTCTGAAACCATGAGCCCCCAAATAAACTTTTCCTTCTTTAAAATTGCCCTTGTCGGGTCCTTGGGTCACAGCGACGAAAAATCTGACTTGAAATGAGAGGTGAAAAAGCTTCCAGAAGAAGGGCTATGTGGCTTGGGGGTGACCTTCTGCAGGAAACCCAGGCATGTGCTGTGAGATTATCCCCTGTCCCACCGGATAGCCTCAAGGGCTGCACCCTGAGGGTGGCTTTGGGTAGTTGGAAAGGGGAACAAGTGCCTTCTTAGGGACGGAGATCATGCCCCAAAGCATCTTTGACCAGAGTCAACTTCCCAGCACACTGCACACAGACCCCATGGTACTCTTAGGGGCATCCAGAAATAATTTATTTTTAATTCGAAAAGTAGGTTTATTTAGTAATTTGAAAAAAAGAAGGATGTTACACAAAATTTGAAATGAGAAAAGTTGATAATAGATTTGAAAAACAATTTCTGAAATTTGAGAGGTCATGTTTAAATGTATCATAATTCTTTCAAGATTTTTTAAAACAGTAACATATAATGTATTCCATGCTTCCTTTATTCATGCAGCAGAAGAAATTTTCATTCAAACAGGATCAGAAAGATTTTTGTAAACAACATATCATCACAATAACACTCACACAGGGACATGAAAACACATAAAGTTTTTCAAATATGCACAGCAATAAGAAATAAAAGATTTTCTCAATCACAGGGATTCAAAAAAAGAAAAATTTGTGTATGTAGATAATATATTTTGAAATTTAACTATAATGCAGTTATTAATAGGGAAGCAGGAGTTTTTTTTTCTCTCATTAAATATGGACTTACAATTAGGAGAGAATCATTATCAAACAAATAAGAACAAATGTATATTCACAGAGGAAGCCAAGGCTGATGCCATTCCATGGTTTCCCCCCTTGGGTTCCCCATGGTTCCATGTTTCCCCCTCTAAAACCCCCATGTTAAATGGACTTCTCATGGAAGTTGGAGGTTTCCCTCTGAGTTGATTCCCCCATTCTCCCTCCCTCCTGACTCCTTGATCTCTTTCCTCTTCCCTTTCCCCCATCTTCCCCCCTCTCTACATCCTCCAGCATCCTAGGCCAGGTTCCTCCTGTTCGTGTAAAAATTCATAGTTGCTGAGATTATTGTTAGCTTAGTCATCTATCATACTGTTTCCGGTTGTATTCCACCTTCCACAAATGAGAGAAAACATTCGGCCCTTGAGTCTCTGAGTTTGGGATATTTCACTTAGCATAATTTTTTCCATTTCCATCCATTTGACTGCAAATGCCATAATATTATTTTCTCTAATAGTCGAGTAAATACTCCATTGTTTTTGAATCCACTTGTGGAGTGAGGGGCAAATGGGTTGGTTCCACAATCTAGCTATGGTAAATTGAGCTGCTATAAACGTTGATGAAGCTGATAATTTCTTTAAAGAACAAAACCCAAGAAGAATTATATTAATCTTTATATCAACAGTCCAAAAGAGGAATTTTGATATGCTCATATGGATAAAGGACTTCCTGAAAACTGAAGTTGCTAGGACCATGGAAGTCACACAGCCTGGCCTTTGCACTTCCTTCTTCCAAGAGACAAGATCCCAGGAGACCAAGAACTTAGGTGCTGGGTTCCCACGGAACTGGGTTCAAGCCCTGAGTCTCTGATTTATCAGCTTCATGACCCTGAAAACCACGGAATCTCTCTGAGTCTCAGTTTCTTCAACTCTTAGCAAGGGTACCTTTGAGCACATGCACAGTCATTGTCCCAAAGCTGTCAAAAACCTATGAAAGCTCTCAACAGAATAAACACAATCAGCCTGGTGTTAGGGAACCCCATCCAACACATTTATAGTAGGTATTTACTGGGCACCTGCTATAGTCAGGCTGTATGTTGGGCACCCTACCCTTTGGCTTCTGTCTGTTTCTCAGTCTCCACAGACCCTGTCCCCATCTTGCTCATGCAAATATCCCCATCATCTATTCCCCATTTCTGGCCCACAGAGACTGAGGGTCCTTTGATAAAGTGGCTTTTCCTTCTTTTCAGTGGATCCTTGGAATCTGCTTCCTGACCCAGCCAGGCAGCCTCACCTAAGCCCAACAGAGATGGGCTGTGGTCACCTCCCCTTCTGCTCACTAGCCTCTGTTCATCCCCCCATCTCCAGGGCCCAGTGGGTCCCACTTGGATACATGACCTACCACGCCCCCTTCTCCGCAGAGCCTCCTCCAGATTCAGCCCTGAAGTTGTCTACGTTAACATTCCCCCGACACCTTGTGGAAACACGGCTCAGGCAACCTCCCATTTGAAATGTTGACAAGCTTAGCTTCTTAATAAAATAAAATCCTGTTTTCTATCTTTTTCCTGCCAAAGGCATCACGAAAGATTGATTGATTGATTGATTTAAAGAAATTAAAACATGTCACATATTTTATAAGCAACTTAACCACTGTGCTGGAGCTTGGATACCTGACATGAAGATTCTGGTTTTAAATGTGAAAATAAATATTTTTTTAATACCAAAATCAATATAAGATACAAAAGAATGAACGATTAGTAAAATTAATTTCTCTTAAATGGCACTAACTACTTGTTTTTAGTTCCCTAGATTTTCCATGGTTGTATCCACAGCTTAAAATGAGGAAAAAACCCCAAGTAAGTATAAAAATATAACCTGAGTGTGGCCTGAGATGCCAGGTCCAGGAGTTAAAGCGTGACTCCTCTGATTGTCTTGAATATTGCAGCCAACTTTGAACCTACCCTCCTTCCATCTGTTCTTGGGCACTCAGAACCCTTGGGACCCTGGCCTTGAACAGTGCCTTTCTATAGATTTCAATAGATATTCAATACCTATTGAATAATCATTTAGAGAATGAATGGCCAGCCCAGAGAACTTCCATTTAAGCTTCCAAACCTCAATCAAATGTTCTCTGCACTAAGTGCTATCCCTGTCCCCAAACAGTGTTGGGCGGTGTGGTCTCTGCTTCTACACTGCTTTGTATTTGCTTCTTGTAGTGCATTTTTTTTTAAAGAGAGAGAGAGAGAGGCAGAGAGAGAGAGAGAAAGAGAGAGGGAGAGGGAACTTATTATTTATTTTTTCAAGTGACTTTGTTGCTCTGAGACATTGTTATTATGTACATGGTGCTGGGGTTTGAATTCATGTACTCGCGCATGCCCAGCAAGCACCGTAACGCCAAGCCACTGCTCCAGCCCCTTGTAGTGCATTTTTAACATGTCTGCAAATCAAGGTGCATTCCAGCCTTTGGAGCCTCGAAACCTGAGTTCTAGGCCTGCTTCTGGCTCTTCATTCATTTATTCATTTGATGGTTCAACAAAGGTTTACTGGGCATCTGTGTTCTAGGTACCAATCGATGGGAATTAAATGGAGACTGAAGGCAGAGTGGCACCTGTGCCTTGTGGAACTTCCCACAGGTGTGCTCATTAGCCTTGCTGTACCCGGGTTTCCTCAGTCGTGAGAAAAACATAAGCCCTTCTTTAGAGGGCTGCAGGACAGACTCAATTAGGAGGCCTAGTGAGGGACTTGGTGCCTGGTAGGGACTCAGCAGATTTTGCTTAGTGCTTGGCTTCCTCAGTGAACTCTGAGCTCCTTCTCCAGGCCAGAGGACATTCCCACTTCCTTTCTTTCCCCTTGGGCACAGAGGAGGTGATGATAATTGTTGGCTGGTATGGAGAAGACTGAGTTGCTCTTCATGTATGAACCCTTTGTGGTTCTTCTGGGCACACATGTTTGCATACACATACACCTACACATTCACACACACATGCGTACACAAGTGCACACACGCATACCCAGTCATGCACGGCCTGGTCTTATCACACAGGCTCACTCACTCAAGGCTCAGAACCACCCTTCCCTTAGAAGTGAGCCAGTGCTAGGCAAAGCAAGAATGCCAGAAATCACCAGGATTCCCAGGTCAGAGAGGGCTCAGGGTTCCCTGGGGGCAGAGTGACCAATCTCTGACCCGAGGAGGTTGAGGTCCCCGAGACGGAACACTTCCATCCAATTTCTCAGAATCTCTGGGGGATGGTGCCAGTAGGCAGATTAAAATCACCCCCATCTACCCCTGCTTCTGTGCCTCTGCTTGACCACTCACGCTCCAGTGCCCAACATGTGACCAGATGGCCCATTCCCCAGAACATAGAGCCATGCACGTGAGCAGTGTTTGGCCTCAGGCCTGGACGTGGCTAGCTGGTCACTCAGGACTCTTGCCCCCATTCTGCAGGGTGAAGGGGCAGTCAGACCATTGGCTTCTGTTTCCAACCTAATCTCAAGGCCAGATGCACTGCTCATTCCTTCTTTTCTTGAGACCTTAGTTTCCCTTTCTGTACCATAGTCAGGCTGGCTGATAGGAGCAACAAGATTTGGAGCTGTTTTAGCGCTTTTATTATTATTATTTGAAATCAAATTCTTGGATTTTGGCTAGAAACATGTAGGCCTTTCAGATCTAGCCTCTGCATGCATTTCCAGTGTGCCATTCATGTGCCTCCAGATTCATTTTGTTCAGTATCCACCTTCTTGACCTGCTATCCTTCTGAATTTCCTCCAGGACTTTTAATACACGTGGAGACCTCTCTGTGTGGAAGAGTCTGAAAAACTGAGAGGGGGTGAGAACCGTTGGAATCAAAAGACAGCAGTGAGTCTCATACCCTAAGAGATGGGGTATCAAGGTATCTGGAGGGGCAGTTGGAGGAAATGCTGTAATTCAAAGTGTCCCTATTACATGATTTTATTTGAAATGATTATATAATTTGATATTGTTGGAAAGTGTCAAACCTCAGAAGATAAGTGTTCAGACTGGCTTTGTAGACAGTGCTTTGTAAAATGCATCTTCAAAGGGCAATGGTTTACAATTAAGATGAATCATGGCAGTTATTATTTTTAAGGGCAAATGTGGCTGAATATTACAATTTTTTATGGTTTTACCTAATATTTTGGGGTTGCCTGAAAAATGTGTGGCAGCCTAGAACTACAAGCGTTCTGTGAGGAGGGCAGGCTCGGGGTGTGCTACTGCCTGGAGAAGGAGGGGTGGCCAACACATGGAGAAGAGGAAGGTGGGAGGTAACCTGGGGAGGTCCGGGGAAGGAGTATGTCAGCAGGCCCGCAGCTTGGGGCCATGGGGCTGAGGGAAGACTGGGATACTCTGACAGTCAGCCCTTAGTGTCTTTTCTCACACTTGGCCTCAGGGTCTTTGCTGTGGTCACAATGGGTTCCTCTGGTGCCCTTGAATGCCTCCTCAGCTAACTCGGCTGGAATGTCCCCCAGGCTGTCCTCAGATGGACATTACTCAGAGGATCTTAGGTCAGTCCTGCTACTTTTGCCAGACACGATTTGATGCTCCTGAGCCTTTGTCTCCACTTTTAACTTACAGTGACTTGTCTGACTCCTGTCTCCCCAGCTGGACTGTGAGTTCCTGAGAGCCAGGCCTGGGCCTGCTTTGGTTATCACTGGGGCCCACCTCCCAGCATGGTGGCAGACACAACGTAGCCATGCAATAGCTACTGAGGAGTAAATGAAGGACAGTTGCAGTCAGTATTCTTAAAACACGGAAGCATCTAGCAAGCCTGGCCTTCTCACCCCACACCTGGGCCAGACATGGATTTTCCAAATGGTCCCTATGGAGCTTGTGGCTTTTGAAATCAGTGTGTGTTTCCATCTTGTTCAGAGCTTTGAGAAATACGGAGCTGTGTCGTCAGATGATATTCTGATGTTGTAGCTGTGGCTGTAGGACAACCCAAAACTTGCTAATGTCATATAATGTCCCATTCTGTTTGCTCACAGGTTCTGTGGATAGCAGTCAGGTAAAGGCACAATGGGGACAGCTCTTCAGCGCTCCGCTCTATCTAGAGCCTCAGTTAGGGGGACTCCATTTCCAAGATGCTTCTTTGCTCCCCTGTCTGGACCCTGGGCTGAGCTGAATGAAGTTGGGCTCATCTAGGACTGTCAATCAGAGTGCCTACATATGACCCCTAGTGTCATGGGCTCCTGCTTGTGGGGTAATAAGAAAGCAGAATTTCTCAATGATGCCTCAGGCTTCTAAGTGTGATTGTTCTGTTAAATAAGGTAGAAGCCATGTGGTATGCTATGGCATAGCTTAGGAAGTTGCATAGTGTCACTTCCGCATTCTATTGGTCAAAGTAGTCCCTCCAGTTGAAGGAGAGGAACAATAGACTCCATGTTTCGATGGAGGTAGTGTTGGGGGATACATGGCTGTGTTTTCAAACACAGGTGCACAGAGTTGTCAGCCCTTGTAGCATCCACATCCGGGGACAGGGGTGGTGGAGGGAGGCAGCTAGATGCAGAACATTCTTGGGAAGTGGGCCTCAGTGGGTCCTCAGAGCTCTTGATGGTGGTCTCTGGGTATGACACCGGGTCTCCTTCCATTCATCATTGATTCAGTTAAGATCTGACAGTTTTCTGACTTTGTTAGGACCAGAGATGAGAGAAACCATCACTTGAACAAGGCAGAGCTATGGCTCTTAGCTGTCTGCTGTTCCCGCGGAACATCTTCGTCCTGTGTTTAGCCATTTCATGTGTAGTTGCATTTAATCACATCAATAGTTTTATGAGGCAGGTCCCTGCATTGTTTCCACTTTATGGGTAGACACAGAGGCTCAGAGAAGCCAAGAGGCTTGCCTGGAGCCACGTGGTGTGTTAGAGCTGCCAGACTACATGCACAGAAGCGAGGTGTCCCCAGACGGTGAGGGAGACGTGCTGCGATCTGTACCGGTCCGGTCACCCCAGGGGCGGTTCTCAGTTAATTCAGACATGGCACTCCGTACTGGGAGGGAGGGAGGGAGGGAGATTTTGAAGACAAGGGACCTCAGAGCCATGTTCTGTGGAAGCCTACTCTTTTGACCTCCTGTCACTAGAGGTGAGGAGACCACAGGGCTAGAAGCACCATTGCAGGCAGACTGGTAGCAAGTGTATAAAGCCTGCAGCACAAGGGGTGGCACTGAGTAGGTGCTTGCACCAGGAGACTCCCAAGGCTTAGGGTTAGGGCTCTTCTGGCTGCTCTGTAAGACTCATCTGTGTGTTGAGGAGGTAAGAATTAGTTTAATGATGGCCAAGCATCTTGCGTTCATTATTTCATTTGAACTTTGCAATAATGGTAATAATTGTACATGCCTTATGGGATTATCATAGTTGAAGAAACCAGCGCACAGAGAGGTTGAGCAACATGCCCAAGGCCATACAGCAACTGGCAGAGCTGCGACTTGAGTCCAGGTGTCCGACTGTGATTCTGCTGTCCTTGCCTGTGGAAATTCCAGGGACAAGATGGACCCTTGGTGTGTCTGGCCAACTCTTATGGTAAGGGAGGTGTTCTGGGTTTCTTCCTTTGGCTCTGGCTCCTGGATTTTTGGTTTCCTAGCTGGAAAACTGAAGGTAATTGATAGAATTCTTCAATCACTGGTGGGATTGGGGACTTTCCCCAAGTAGGACATTGTTTTGACTCAACAAATGTGCCTATGTCCTAAGTATGAGGCTAACCCCTGCAGATGCAGCCACAGCCAAGACAGGAGATGTCTGAAGCTGCGGGCTTATTGGCAGGCAGCAGGTGTGCAGTGTGGCAGGGCTCCAGTGGGTGTTGTGCCTGTAGGTGCCTACTCATCTCCCCTTGGGTCACCCTCAGGGTGCACGCCGCCCGACTCCCAACTGCCCCAGGACATTTGCTCGCTGCCCATGTGCCTTGCTTGTGGCAGGTTAGAAGACTGATGTCCAGCAGGAATAGCCCCCAGAGAGTGAGTGATGGGGAAGGTGGATTAATATGTGGCGCCTTCCTCCAGGCTGAGGGAGTCAGAGGTGCACGCTCTGCCCTGCGCCCCAGGGCTCTCAGCAGAGTGAGCCTCCTGCTGCCTGTGGGGTGAACTTGCCTGATTCGTTGCACTCAATTTTTGTTGTGGAATCTGCTTCTGGAAGGGACCCAGATGACGAGACGCAAGGCAAACCTGGTGGCCTCTGTGAGCCCAGAAGCAGCTATTCCAGCATGGACAGAAGCTCAGGAAAGATAAGGATCCTTAAAGGAAGACAAGTCTGAGGGACAGAGACCTCAGGATGAGTGGGAGTCAGCCAGCTAAAGGGAAGAAGGATCAGGGGATTAGGAGGTGTTTAGGAGGCTCAGAGGAGGCGAGGAAGCAGCGTGTATGCAAGGCGGGGAGCAGGGAGGGGGTCGTGAGTGAGGACACAGAACCCAGACCACGCAGAGAGATGGGGCCACGTGGAGTAACAGGCAGTTCATCCCAAGTGTCCTGGGTTGCTGGCAGGGGAGCGCACACCCATGGGGCCAGTTAGGCATCTAAGGAGGACAGGTCTCAGGGGGTTACCTAGGTCTGCTCTCAAAGCCCCTGTAGGGAGGAAGGAAGAGGCCCTTCTGGGAAGATTTCTGGGTCCCTTTCAAGGGACTCCTTTTGCTGCTTGTCCCCCTCTCCAGAGCCCATAAAGCTGGGCACTTTGGTAATTACAGGCTGGGAGAGGCCCAGGGCAGGGAGGCCAGGGACATGCGGGGGACGGGTGGGGTGCAGAAGCCGTCATGCTGGCCTGGCTGCCAGCAAGGAAGCGTGCAGACACCAAGGTCCCCATAAAGTTGCCCAGCACAGGCCCTTTACAGGCATTCTGGGCTGGGGCATGACATCACCGGGAACCAATCAGGGGCTCCCCCAGTCCTTTCTTCTTTGGGGCCTGTGTCTGTGGTTGGCGAGGTGCATTCTTGGTAAAGTGGATGCTTTCTTTTGGACTGCTTGGAACCATCAGGTTTTGTAGTGACTGGCTAGGCCAGTCCTCTTTCAGGCGAAGCCCATGCAGCCCTGAGTCCCACACTCCCTTCCAAGGCAGACTGAGTAGGCCCCCTGGAGACTCCTGCAAGCCACAGCTTCAAACTTCTTTCAATGAACCCACTTCTTTTAGAATATATCCATTTGAGAAAAATAATTCACATGACCTGAGAAACACAGTACAACAAGAATAACAGGGTCTGTGGAGCTACAGAGACAGGGATTTGAAACTTGCCTCTACTCCTTACCACCTGTGCTGCTCTTGGACAAATTTCCACTGTCCCTGAGCCTCAGTTTCCCCATCAGTAAAATGGGCTGATCTTATGCCCTTTGCAGGGTTGTTGGAGGACTAGACTTAATGGGTGGGTATTAATATTTGTCAATCATCAGCCAGTATTCTGACAAACCCATTCTTCCTTACAGCACTTGATTTAAAGACTTAAAAAGCCTTCCCAGGTCTACTTCCCACACTCCATTTATGGGGCAGATGATCTTAAGGAAGACGGAAATGAGGCCCAGACAGACTGAGGGTCTTGTGAAAGCTGCTCTTTCTAATTAAGCGCTGTTTGTAGTTCTTTTGTGGAGCATGATCATTTGTTTAGCTCCAGTTAAAAGAAGCTATAAAACCAATATATAACCCAACTGAAAGTTTAGAAAATGAGAGAGGAAAACCTTCCCCACAAGGCTAACAGCCTCCCATTGCAAGCCCTGGGACTTTTATGTTAATACACAGTTTGTTCTGACTGCTCTTGACAATAAACGTGAAAGGTGAACATAGCATAAAAGTGTCTTCGCTCGATACACCAGACTTCCAGATTATCATATTAATGGCTACCTATTACTTCACCAAATTGACGCTGGGTATTGCTGAATTTTACTTTCAATTTTCTCCTATTTTAAATAATGCTCCAATGAACACTTCTCTGTTTCTGTAGAGTGTTACTCTTTATTTGTCTCATTTTCTTAGGATAAATTCCCAGAAGCAGAATCAGTGGGTCTCAGGGCAGGAACAATTTTGTGGTTTGTGATACATATTTTCCAATTTACTTGCCATAAAGTCTGTTCTAATTTATTTTGCCTCCAGCAGTTTGTCCGTTTAGCAATTTTAGGGCAACCTTACCAGCATTATGGATTATTGTTTATTATTTGGTCTGCTACTTGATAAACTGTTATTCCTTTTTATTTTAACTTGTTTTTCCTTGATTATCTGTGGAGCTAAATGTGTGCGTGCGTGTGTGTGTGTGTGTGTATGAATATGCATCAGTGGATTTAAATTCTCTTTTTAACATTATTTGATAGTTGGGGTGGTAGTCAATAGGGGAGTCTTTTGCTACAAAGCAAGAATACCATTCCTGTGTGCTTGTAAAAGGCAAATATATTCTCTCCCCTGCCAGACAGTAATAATTGTAATAAACTGGGGCTGCCGCCAATGTTGAAATAAACAAATGATTACAGCACACAATAGAAGCTCAAACCAGATCCTGATGAATGAAGTTGCTAATGTGGCTTCCTGGGGTGGATGTCAGCCAAGGGCTTCCCCTGTGACTTACATTAGGTCCTAGTGACAGCAGTAAATGAGGGGAGGCAAAGGGAAGCTTACCGGGTTGGAGGAGGGTGCAGTCGGGGTGGGCGGTGGAGTCTGGTTTCTACAGAGAGCAGCGTGATGGTTCAGAAAGGACTTTGCACAGGTGCACTGGAGGGCATTAGCTGAGAGTATTGGAAGGAGCGGTCTGTGGTGACCAGGTTCCCATCCCAAACAGAGGCCCCTAACCCAACCTGGAACTGAGCACCCTTATGAGTCTGACAGTCTCCCAAACAGCCAGACCAAGGAACCAAACCTGGCTCCACCAACAGATTTGAGGAATCTGTTCTTTGAGTTGAGGGTTGACCAGGGGCCCAGTCAAAACATCCTGTCCCCTTTGTTCCTGGTCTCGTCTGGGTCTCCAGGCTGGTGTTCTCATGCCTTTATCCAACCTGTCTCCTTGCTTGTGGGTGCTGAGGATTGAACCCAAGTGTGCTTAACCACTGACCCACATCCCTGGCCCTTTTTATTTTGAAACAGGGTCATGCTAAGTTGCTTAGGGTCTTGTTAACTTGCTGAGACTGGTGTTCAACTTGTGATTCTCCTGCCTCAGTCTCCCAAGTTGCTGGGATTACAGGTGAGTGCCACCACTCCTGGCCCTTCCTCCTAGTTCTAAGGTTGACCTTGAGGCCAGCTGCCCACAGACTTCTCGAATGTTTGTCCTCAGAGGTCCTAGGATGCTTAGCTGTACACGGAGTGGGTAACGAGCAAGCCCTGATGGTGCTCTCCCCTCTTGGGACCATGGAGAGTGTGCCTCTTGCTCAGACTTAAATGAAGCTTTAGTGCTTGTTGTCCTTGACAACCCAGTGCTAACTTCCTCTTCTCCAGGAAGCCTATGTTGACCTCTCCAGTTGGCTATGACCCCTTCCTTCACCCTCCTCTATAGAAGCTGTATTGCTTTTCTTAGGGCACCCAGCTGGTGATTGATCTGTTCATAGGTTGACTCTCCTCCCTAGATGCCCACCTCTGTGGACACATCTGTGTCTCCCTCTCCTAATCCTCCCATGGGATAACCTCATCCTTAAACACTGGACTTTGCAGACTCTCAAGGAACAATTGCTGAATGGGTAAGTGATACAATAAGCCCTTGACTATCAATGAAATGCTTCCACCATGGATTATCTTCTTTGGTACAAGTTCACTGTCAAGGCAGACTGGCCAAGTATTATTGTACCAATTTTACAGAAGGCAATGAGGACACCAGCTGACACTAACTGGTGTCTCAATGTCCCAGCCTTGGTGCTCAGCACTTTACGAGTAGTGTCCCATGCTCCCCAACAACAAAAAGAGATTGATGCCCTCACATCTGGAAGGCACTTGCTGAGGACAAGTGACTTACCAAAGTTGCACTGTGGGGAAGGGACAGAGCCTGAGTCTGACCTCAGATGTGTTGACAGAGGTCCCAGTCTGCTACACCACCCTTTCCAAGGGATCACCTCTCCCATCTCCACCTCTGAACTCTGCATTTTAAAGAGAAGAAACAGTGTCTAATGTGTCCCTGCATCTCCAGTGCCAGCACAGGGCTGGGCACAGGTAGGTGTCAATAAATGCTGATGAAAGGGATGGATAGATGGATGGATGGTCGGTCGGTGTCTGCCCAGCTCTGTTGTAAGTGGGGAGTTTCTCCTATTGTGTATGCAGTCAGGAGAGGGGGTTGGGTTTAACTCAGGGCTGATCTTGTACCTGAGTTGTTCTGCTCATAAAACACAAGGTGTGTCCTTGTGGGGACATAGTGAGCAATGTGCCCGCCCGCCAGTGCATCAGATATGTCTTGCCAAACACAAGGCGAAATGAAATGTCCTGGGAGAGCAAACAGCACCTCCCTCCTGTGCCAGGAAAGCAGGATCATTTTGCTGCATCTATACACACATTCCTGCCCTCTCCCAGATGATGGCCTCGAGAGATACTGTCACAGTTGTTGTGGCTGTGCTGGGTGCTGCCAGGGCCCGTGCATCTGGGTGGGGAGGACTCGCCAGCTTTCCAGGAAGCAGACTCTCAAGGGAAGAAGGTTCTCACGTCCCAGGGCTGCAGTGCTGCCGTCCAGCCTGCCAAGGCAGACCCCGAGCGGAGCTGGAGTTAGTCCTTTTGCTCTAAGCTCTGTGTGCAGGGCCCACCTGGTTGTATGTAGAATTTAGCTGTAGATCTGCACCCAAAGGTCCGCATGCAAAATGTGGGGTGCAGATTTTCACGTCCACCTCTTTTGACCTCCCCATCAGGGCATCCAGCTTTGCCGATGCCTTCTTTTTTGGTTTTAGAGATGGACAATAGCGTCAAGGAGAGCAGCTCACGCTCCTTAAGCTTCTACCGTGTTCCGCCTTTTACACGGAGTATCTCATTTAGGTTGTTGCTGTCTCCAAGGGTTCCGGTTTGCAGGACCTGGATTTACGCGCCAGCTCTTGCGCTCATAGTTGCCCTCCAGGGCAGGTCGCTTCCGAGCTTCTGTCTCTTCGCCTGTTGAATGCTCTGTCTAGGAACAGTCTTGGTGCCTCAGGAGAAATCCTGATTTTGCTCAGGGTCAGCATGTTGCTGGTGCTC
This sequence comes from Aplodontia rufa, assembly GCA_004027875.1. Taxonomy (NCBI): domain Eukaryota; kingdom Metazoa; phylum Chordata; class Mammalia; order Rodentia; family Aplodontiidae; genus Aplodontia; species Aplodontia rufa. The sequence continues at coordinate 14,148 of PVKS010000820.1, read as the reverse complement.
TGTGATTCCACAGGCGGGCCACCCCCATGTCCCATGAGGCTCTGATATCATCGTAGCTGGGCCTTGGTCTTCTTCTGACCCTCTTCCTCCAGTCTCTGGCTGCTGAGTTCTTTCCACATTTCTGTCCTCACTTACTCCTTGGACCTGGGCTTCCTTTCTTGGTGCTGATTGGGACTCCTCTGTGGCAGGTCTGTGACACCTGCTCAAATCACTTCAGCGGACCGCACTTTGGCGGTCACTTATTTCCCTTTCGGGGCCTCTGCAAGTCCTCAGATTTCTTTCTTCCTCAGTCTCCTCTTTCCTGCATGAGTGTGTGGTGGCGTGTGTGTGCGCGCTGGCTCCTGAGGCTGCATGTGGGTGGGATGGGCGACTGTGGACGTGGGCAGGGTCAGGTCTTAGGTCCAACCTTGCCTCTGCATGCCTGTTAAGTGGGCTGTGTTGGGAGTGCCCGAGTGTGTGTTCAGGTGCCTGTGGCTGACATCTGTCTGACCGTGTGACTGAGGGCTTTCTGGCCTATTGTGTGAGGGTGACGGAGCGTGTGGACGCTGGGGTGTGAAGTCTGGCGTCTCTGACAATTTCACGTGTGTGTGTCCATGAGTGAGGGAGCGAGAATGTGGGCATGTGATGGGGTGGGCAGGTCACGTGAGCACGCGTGTTAAGGCTGATGGTGCACAGCGTGCACGTGTGTGCTGTGAGGCTGTGCGTGCACGAGGAGCTTGCGTGTCTGCGGGGTGAGCGTGCAGCTGCGACTCCATGCATGTCTGAGGGAGTGAGGCCTGCAGGGCCCCCTCTGTGGCACGCAGTGGTGTGTGCCACAGTCTGCGTGCATGTGGAAGGTGTTGGTGAGGGGCTGCATGTGTGCAGGGGATTAGCCAGGCAGGCCCCTGCTCTGCACTGCTGGGGGCTTATTCCTGTGCTCTGTTCTGAGCTGCAGGATGGGGCGAGATTCCTCCCTGCTAGTCTGTGCCCCACAGTGCCTGCTCCCTGTCCCACAGGGCTGAGTCAGTGCCAGGATTCCCAGAACAAGAGCTATGCCCAGAGTCTGGGAGCAGCCAGAGGAGGGGGGCTGGGGCTGGGCAGGCAGAGGAGAGAAAAGCCCCCACCGCCTGGCTTCCCGTAGTAGCCCCTGAGGGCAGAGCCCGCCATGCTGGGGTTCAAATCCAGCTCTTCCCAGACCTTCATGCTGCTTCCCTGGATGGGACCGGGAGACACAAAGTAGGTAACAATGACCTTCTCCAGTGGTATTCAGAAGGCCACATGTGCCTCTTGTCTTTATCACCAGTGTCCTAATGAACTTTCTTTTCAAGAAAGATGATTGTTGAATGAATGACCAGTAGAAAGCCATGGGTGCCTGGGAAAGGAGAGAATGTTGGAAACAGTCTTACTCTCCAACACGAGGGTGAGGCATGTGGTCACACTGGTGTGTGTGTGTGCGCGCATGCACACATATGCACACATGGGTGTGAAAGGTGGAGGGAGGGAATCAAGCAGCCACTGGCTCCTATCCGTGGCTGCCCTGGAGGTAATGTTGTCCAAGGGGGGCCACAGTCTCCATGCTTCACCCTTTGGGCCGGTAGGGGGCGGGGAAGAGGGGCTGAGTGTCAGCCTGGGGTTTCTGTGGGGAGGGGCCCCAGTCCTGTTGAGGGTGGTCTGTACCAGCAGCTAAGCAGATAATTGCTTGTCAGACTGATTGATTGAAGGCTTTCAAAATGTCTTTTCCTTGAAACATCCTCCCATCCCCCCGAAGAGCAGGTTATTTGAGTTGGAACTGTTTCCCCCTCAGCTCTTTTTATTTTTTTCTCCTTTCTCTAAGTAGTAATTACTGCCCGAGTGGCCCTCCATGGCGTTTCCTGTCATTTGGAGGCTGAGGCCAGCGGCTGTTTCCTCTGCTGGGTGAGCGACAAGCAGGCCAATTAGAGAAATCCCCGCCCCTAGCCTGGCCCTGAGCCCCAGGGGCTCTTGGTGGCCTTCGTGGCTGATGGGGCCCTGCTCCTCTTGCAGGAATGGTGGGTAGGAAGGAACTGGCCACCTAGCCACCGGTAGCCACTGACTGTCTTCTGAATCCTGGGCTTTGATGATTCTTTGTGTCCCTGTTCCCTTGTGTGTGCAAGCACACATGTGCACGTATGTATACATGAGCACTCTGCACAGGTTCTTCCGTCCCAGTAAAAACCCCACAACCCAGGTCGCCCACAGTGCTTCTCCCAAGGGACCTTGGCCTTGATGATCTCTTCAGATCAGAAACATCTGCAAAGCGTTGCCCCCTTGGGTGGGTCATGGCAGGGGAGATGAAGAGATGCTAAAGCAAGCGTCATGAAATGTTAATTGCCAAGCCTTGGTGGCAGGCTTATGTCACAACACTTCCAACGGTTCCATGGTTCCATATTTCCTTTCCGGGCATGGTGGTACACTCCTGTAATATTCATGTCTCAGGAGGCTGAGGCAGGAGGGTCACAATTTCAAAGCCAGCCTCAGCAACTTAGCAAGACTCTAAGCAACTTAGTGAGACCTTGACTCAAAATAAAAAATTGAAAGGGCTGGGGATGTGGCTAAGTGGTAAAGTGCCCCTGGGCTCAATCCATGGTACAGAATCTTTTTTTCCCATATGTCCAAGATGTTCATACTAAGATGGAGGCTGAGTTTGCCCCTGTGAGGTGAGGCTACTAATAGAACTTTTATAAGTTTGCAGAAAGGGTTGAATGAGAAGATGGGCATAAAAGGCTTAGCATACAATCTCAGACCTTTGCGCTTAACAGATTTGGTAAGAGAACAGGTCTCATGGGGGGATGTGTCCCAGTGTGCCACAGATGAATGAGGCAGGAGTGCTGTGGTTTGGGGTCCCAGGGGAATAAACATGGCTGGACACCAGTCCCAGGTGGGTGAGACATGAAAGGTTGGGGACAGTGGCTGGGGCCACGGTGGTGTGATGATTAGGAGTGTGGTCTCTGGGACCCAATGGCCCAGTTCAGGTCCCAGCCCTGACACTTAATAACTAAATGACTTTCAGCTCCACGTCTTTCTTGCTCCCCAACGGGGCTGAGTTAATAAATGCAGAGAACTGGGGTATGTTAAAGTGGGAGAAAAATGTTTGCTCTTCCTGCTACATGGGCACAGGGACCATGCGTGTTTGCACATGTGTGGTTGAAAACCAGGAGTGCCCGTGTGCTGTGTTTGTGTCCACAGGCAGGAGTGTGGTGGGGACAGGAAATACATGGGGCAAGGGAACTCTTGGAAGAAGCTCGTTCCTCCTGGGCGAAGAAGTGCTTCAGTGGAACGCAGAGTTCTGGGCCTGCGGTGGCCATGAGAGGTATCTGTAAATAGCAATCCATCTGTTTCCCCACTGAGAGGCCTCCAGGAGTTCCCCTTTCATGCAGCCAGAGAACACTTGCAGAGGGCCTTGTGCTCCAGGCCCCACCTCTGGCCCTTTCACACGCTCTTTCATACATACTCGTCTTTGGCCTTCTGGACTCCCAATTAGATGTCACCTTCTCTGTGAAGCCCTCCTGGCCATGGAAGGCCAAGGTTCTCTTGGCACCCAGGTTTCCATGGCCGCAGCGGGACCGGGGACACCTGTCTACTCACCGTGGACCCTAGCACTAAACACTAGCCTCAGCACAACTGTTTTTGCCCCATCATTTCTGTTGGTGCGCTTCATAGCTGTCCATGAGGCGGGATTTGTTATTAATGTATTTGAACATGCACACAAGGTAATGATATGATTTGGCCGATATCATTCTCCAGTATTTCCCCTTTCCCTCCCCCAGTTCCTTTCCTCTACCCTATTGATCTCCCTTTAATTTTCAGGAGACTCCCCTTGCTTTTTCCTTCTTCTCTGTAGCTTCTACCCATTCAAGAAAGCATACAATCCTTGACTTTTGATTTTGGCTTATTTTGTTTAACATAATGCTCTCAAGTAACAACCATTTTTCTGCAAACAACATAATTTCACTATTCTTTATGGCTGACTAAAACTCTGTTGTGGTGGGGCTGGAGCCATGGCTCAGAGGTCATAGTGCTTATCTGGCAAGCGCAAGGACACGGGTTCGAATCCCAGCACTGTGTACACAACAGAGTCTTGGAGCAACAAAAGCCACATGAAAAACTAAATAAATAAAATTGATTCTATTCTTTCTTTTAAAGACAAAATAAAAATCCTTTGTGAATATGTATCACATTTTCTTTATCTGTTCTTCCATGGACAGCTACCTAGGCTGGTTCTATAGTTTGGCTATTGTGAATTAACACAACTGTTGTGAATGAAAGACTGCTTAAGGAGAGAATACCCTCAGGGTGACCAGATTCTGCTGATCAGCCAACAGAGAGGCTGGGAGCTGGGGCTCACTAGTTTCTTAATTTCTGCCACTGTCCCTTCTGTCAGTGCTATGGGCTCTCCAGTAGCCTGTCTGGAGTTAGAGTTTAGCAGGAGTTAAAGGAGCACTGGGTGGTGGCTGGTGGGGGTGGTGAGCTCCTCAAGGCTGCTACAAGTTTTGGAAGTGGGGCAGGGAAATTGTCAGTGTCCTTCAGATAAGGGGATATTCAGCCTTGGGCTAAGCCCAAGGTCCTTCCCCGGAGGCTCCCAGTGTGCCAGCACTGACCCCAGGGGAGGCCAAGGAAGCGGCTTTCACTGCAGCAGCCCTGCCTGGGGCTGCACCAAGCCCTGCTTTATCTCCTCCAGCCACAAGCCAGAGAGGCCTGCCGGGCACACAGGACTTGGCCGGCCTGTAGGAAGCGGAGGAGTTTCTGTCTCTCTAGGGGTCAGAGGTGACTGGAGTTTGGCAGTCAGGGAAATGGGAACTTCCTGTGGCCCTCCTCAGAGCTGAGACTGGCAGCTCCTGCTGCCAGATCCCAGGCGGAGCTGGTGATCCAGAAATGCCTAAAATATGATTTTCACGGCCGGTTCTTCCTCCAAGACATGGTGGGGCTGGATTCCACAGCATGTGTGTGTGCTCACATGAATACAGTTAGTACGTGCACACACATGCACGTGTGTGAGTTTGCATGTGTAGGTGTGAGTTTGTGTGTCTCTAGATGAATCTGTTTGTGAATCTGAGCTCGTCTGTCTGGATGTTGTCATATCTGTGACATGGGAACGCAGGCATGCGCCCATGCATGCGCTTACATATGTAAACACACGTCTACCTGAGGTCTAAGGGAGCCTCTGTATGGAACACATGTATGTAAACACATGGGGGCATGATTTCAGTGTGTATGTGTTGCATATACTGAAAAGATATCTTGGAGTCTCAGGATGAAGCCACTGAAGAAGGGGATAAGAAGCCATGATGTTGGAAACATCTGGCCCTTCATATGGCCTTGGGGTTTCTGGAGAGGGTTTTGTGTCTCTTCCTTGCTAACAAATGTGGATACTTTTCACTCAAATATATGAATCCAGGCACTCTCTGTTCAATAAGGCTCCCAGCCCAGTTCAGCCTGGGCTGTTGACTGGAAAGACTGGCAGGAGGAACATCTCTATGGGTAAAGGAGTACACAGAGCTTCCCCTCTGCTAGGGAGGGGGCCCCAGCCTGGAAGCTGGCCCAGGCCCACTGAATCCCACCCCATTTGGTCTCAGGGCATTGGGGGCACCTCACACAGGATTAGATGTGATATCCACAGTGGGTCTTGAGGTCTCTGCCTTCAATGACTGCTCTAAACCAGGGGCTTTTGGAGCCCAGATAAGGGGCCACTGCTGGAAGACCTCCCAGGAAGGAGGAGTCTAAGTGGAATCTTCTCTCACAGTGTTGAGGGGAGTTTGTTGTTTATAATTATTCTGCATTTGTGTGCTGTCTGTTCAATGTTTATTTCTAACAATAGACCAGGAGGGCAGCCCATTGACGTTTTCGTAAATGAACTTTTATTGGAACAAAGGCTTGACCATGTGTTTATGCATTTTCTGTGGCTGCTTTCCTGCTACAATGGCAGAGCTGGGAAGTTGTGACATAGACCCTCTGGCTCTCAAGGCCTGAAATATTTACTGTCTGTCCTTTTATAGAAAAGAAATCTGCTGACCCATGCATTACACTGGTAAATTCATGAGGGTGGGGAGGATAAACTTGATTCACAGTGAGTGCTTAACAAATGTCAGTTGAACGAATGAATGACTTGGTTAATTTTGGTGGATGATTTTGGTGGAATTCTAGGCAGAGGGAATAGTGTGTGCCAAGGCACAGGGCCAAGAAACAGCACTGGGTGTGCTGGTGTTGGAAGGACAGAGCTCATCACACACACACACACACACACACACACACACACACATGGGGCTGTAGTGGCAAAGAGGTTAACTCAGCAGAGGGAGTGTTTGGCATAGGAAGGCTTCCCAGGGGAGGTGACATTGAGCTGGTTCTGCATGCGTTTTCCTAAAAGACAGAAGAACCATATTCCAAGAGGCAGGATCACTGGAGGTAAAGATTAGGAGGACTAAGAAAAGGAAGCATGGGGGCTGGGCACAGCTAACCATGTGAATCTTAGATGTGTATGTGACAGGGACCAGTGCGGCTGCAGGAAGCTCAGGGTCCTAGGGTCAGATTTTCAGGGCCTGGAGATGATGCCATTAAGGAGTTTGCATGGGGAAATTGCTGGAGGTGTCAGTAGAGGCTCCAGGGAGGCCAGGCAGATGAAGAATGTGGGACCCTGATCAGGCCACTACCCTTCTCTGGACTATTCAGTGGCAAAATGAGAATCGTGGTGGCTGACTCCCAGAGCTAGGTAAAAATGACCTGAGATTGGGATGGGAGCAAATTCTATCGGAATAGCTAATAAGCAAATTTGCTGGGTAACCTACAGGACATCTAGTTAGATGTGAATTTCATATAAATAACACTTCTTGTTTTGATATAAGCATATGCCAAATATTGCATGGGACATACTTGCAAAATAATTCATTGTTTTTCCGAAATTCAAACCTAACTGCCTGTCCTGTGTTTTTATTTGCTAAATCTGGCAACCCAGCTGCTCAGGGATACTGGCTGAACCTGGGTCTTTGCTGATGGCTTCAAGGCCCCCCAAAACCTGCCCATGAACAGAGAAGCAGGTGACAAGCTGTGGGGCTGGACCCTTGAGATGCAAGGCATCGTGGAGCCCAATCCTCCTGGCTGATGGGGAAGGAAATAAAGACTCTGGGAAGGGAAGGGACTAGCTCAAGGCCACTCCAGGCACAGTCTTGGAATCCTGCTTTCCTCTGAGGCAGGTCCAGAGGGAGCTTTGGCTCTTGGCGTGTGTGTGTGTGTGTGTGTGTGTGTGTGTGTGAGTGTGTGTGTGTGTGTGTGTGGTGGGGCGGGGCTTGTGGTGTCCCTTGACACAGCTGAGAGGAGGAGAGCTCAGAGGGCTCTGAGAGTGGCTTCCGGAATCTTTGGAGCCACCTCTGTCCTGGCAGGAGATGCAGCGTGTGATCTCCACCACATCCCTTACTCCATCCGTGCCTCAATTCATCCAGTCATAAAATGGGACTAATTACACCCACCTCACAGGTGAGTTGTGAGGATTAATTAATGTTTGTAAAGGCTTTGTGATCCTTGGATGAAAGACGCTCCTTACATATAAAGGGTCATTATTTTTATTATTATTATACAAGTGCCAAGTATTATTACCTTAATTAGCTTTTCCAGATATCAAAAGCAATTAGACAGATCACTTGCTGAACGCCACTTTGGAAACCCAAGTCACAGAAACTCACACACTCATTTGGCAGCTCGATTTCTGGTCAGGGACTGGTATATGCCAAAAGGGTGTGCTGAGATTTGCAGAAGAGACTTATTTCTGGCTCTGGCCAAGCCTCAGCCCATATCAAAATTTTGTAGCATTTTAGATTACCTGAAAACAGATTTTCCCCCCAGTGGAAACGCTGTTATAGGGAACTTTGCGGGGAAGACAACATTGTAATCTGAGTAGCTTGGTGTTGGGTTAGAAATATGTCATCCCATTTTCCCTAATGTACAGAGAAGACCTGGCTTTGGCCAGTAGGGCCAGTTCCCGTGAGGGGAGGATATCACTTGATAGGGGCCTGCTGTGGGTCGGGCCTTATCCTGACGTGTGTGTGTGTGTGTGTGTGTGTGTGTGTGTGTGTGCATGGTGTGTTTATTTTCTCAATCACATTCCTGTGTAGAGGTTGGAGCCATTTGTTCCTCATTTAAAAAATAAGGATATCATGGCTCAGAAAGGTCAAGAGACAGCCAGGAAACAAGAAGAACACAAATGCAAGTTTTGCTGATTCCCCATCCTATATCTTGGTTTGATGTAATTTCCACCTCTGTGTTACTTGCAATCCACCTGACTTGGGTCTAATCTGGCCCATAAGTAGTCAAGAGACCTGCTAATATTTAATAGGATGGATGGGACCATACAGAGTTGATTGAATCACTGTGATGCTTGGGCCACTTATAACCACAGTCTCAAAAATCTGCCTAAGCCTTGGTCCAACATAGGTTTGCCCTTGTAGGGTCTTTGGAGTTAGCTCAGAACCCCAGGATTCAAGAAGAGGAGAGGACTGTGCCTGGTATAGTGCCCATCAGGCAGGCAGGATAGGCTGGGGCAGCAATCAGAGGGGTGAGGCTTCCTCTGTGCTGTCCAGTTAGCTGGGAGGGTGCAGAGCCAGTTGTAATTAACTTTACCAGCGTCCTTAACAGAGGTAAGGGGACCTTTACCCTACTTCCCTTTCCACTCTGTCCAGCTTCCTAAATGTCACCGAGGACCCTCCTACAGGTGTGACTAGTCCAGGGAGCACTGGACTGAGCTACAGCCATAGTGTGTTCTAAACCAAGCTTACACCCAAGTTCTGCATTCTACAAACCCATTTGCTTTTTACTGAACCTCCCTGAGGCCTGGGTTGGGGCCACTGTGAAGTCAGTTGGTGCATTAAGAGGTACATGGAGGGTTGAGGACTTGGTGGAGAGAAGGAACAAATTGTTAACAGTGTAGGAAGAGGCTGACTTATTAATGGAAGGGATGGTGGGTGGGGGTAGGTACTGTTGGACTAGACGTGGGGTTGTAAGGCAGAGGGAGGCATGACCCTCTGAATGGAAGGGTTGCTATGTAGGTGTAGAGATTGATGTGGGTGGGACAAAATGTGCAGAGGAATTGGAAATTTTGGTGGATGAATGGAGGCTTTGGAAAAGAATAGAAGGGCTGGCAGGTGAGGTGTTGGAGGAAGGAAGAGGGGTTAACAAGTGTGTAGAGAAGTTGACAGATGGGTGGGGATGGTGGATGAGTTTGGACATAAGTGAGACATGGTGCATGGATGGAGAGAATGTCAGAAGGAAGGTGTTGTGAAATATAGGGACTGATTCACAGATGGTGGATGAGCAGAAAAATGGTGGTGACTGAAGGTTCTGCAGAGGTGGAAGAAGTTGGTAGAAGGTGGAAAAACTGTAAAGGTGAATGAGTAGATGGAAGATGGGTGGACAGTTGGGCAGATGAGAAGTGGGCTGAATCAAGGAGCTTTGATGGATAGATGGTTGATGGATGAATGGAGATAGGTAAATGGAGGATGGCAGATAAATGGTGGAGGTGTTCAATAGGAGAAAGCATTGGCAGATATAGATCTATTGGCAAAGGAAGAGGAAAGATGACGGACGGGCAAAACGTACAGCAGACTGATATAGGGGTTGGTGGAAGGAGGGGCTGGTGGAAAGGAAGGAAGTTCAACCGAATAATGGAAGAATCGGCTTTGTGGCCTGGGCAGTAGCCTGGACAGGTAATTGAAACTTTCAGTGCCTAGCCTGGTAGGTGGCTGAGACCATCCTTCCCTCCTTGTGTCTTTCCTCCCCCTCTGGAGTCAGGCTCTCTTTAGGCTCATAAAACCCCAGTCCGGGAGGCTTTCTGTAATTATCCCTGGAACAGGAGCCCAAAAGGTGGGGCAGGTGAGGCTGTGAAGAAAGGAGCTGACTCAGAGGCCGACGTGTGTCTTTTGGTGGTGTGTCAAATGTGGCCAGTGTCCAGCATGCCAAGGGCAGTCCCCAATGCATTTCCCTTCCCAAGGCACCTGGCTGTCACAGGTCCCATTCTGGATACCCCCAAAGAATATGGGACGAGGAGGAAAAGTGTTCGTGGTGTTAAGAACCTGTCAGATCTCTCTCCCTCCCCATTCTTTCTCTCTCTGATTCTCTCTCTTCCCCTTTGTTGGGTTCTCATGACTTTCATCCCTCTATCTGTTCCACTTCCTCTACATCCTTTTCTCCCATCCATCTGTTTCTGTGTGTTCCTGTCTGACTCTCTGTTGTGTATTATTTTTTATTTTTATTTTGCCCTTTTCTCTCCCTCTTCTGTTTCTTGCTTACTTTTCTTTTGCTGTCTTTGCCCCACCCCCTTTCTTTTCTCTTGTCATTTTCCTCTTTTGCCTTTTCCCCTGCCCACTACTCTTGACCTCTCTCCTGGGAAGGCCTTATCCACTTGCATGGGAATCTGTCCCCTCCTGTACCCATCTCTTCTGTCACTATGTGTCTTCACACGAAAGTAGGATGGCTTTGAGGGAGGTTTTCTCCTGAGTTTTGAATTAGGTTTAGAAATCTTCCAAGAAATCCTTTTCTCTTGTCGAACCAATTAATGATGAGAATACTGTGATTAACCCACTGAGAGCCTCTGGCCAGAATGATGCGAAGTGAAGACAGTGTCACCCTCCCTCTATAGATGACAAGTCTTGATTAAGAAAGACCCCTCTGAAGCAGAGGGTAAGGCTGGGAGGGGGCATCAGTGTCCTGGCCCAGACCTAGGTGGGTACTTGGTACTGAGTTGGCCATCTTGCGAGGCCCAATTTTATTCTTTCTTTTCTTTTTCCTTCCTTCCTTCTTTTCTTTCTTTCTTTCTTTCTTTTTTTTTTAAAGAAACACAATCACTTTTATTTAATTTCTCATCTGGATTTTGTTTTTCCTCCCTTAGTTGTATATGTGGTGCTGGGGTTCGAGCTGGGTCCTCTCACATGCTAGGAAAGGGCTGTACCACTGAGCCATCCACATCTCCAATCGCCCCCTCCCCCACCCCTGCCATTAGTTTTTAAGGAATTCTCAAAATGCCACAGTGTTAAGAGTACTCTGGAATTTGAGAGGCCTGAGTTCAAATCTCGGTCCCAGTCCTGCTCATTAGCGATGGGACCTTGGACAAATAACTTCTTCTCTGATCCTCACTTTGCTCATCTCTAAAACAGAAATCTAAATAATAACTTCCTCTTGAAGTGGTTGTGAAAATTAAATGAGAGTATTGGAAGAAATGTCCCTGTATTCATTAAGATGCAAGCAAGCAGAGTGGGGCTGGAATGGTGGCTCAGTGGTAGAGCACTTGTCTGGCATGCAAGAGGTCCCAGGATTGATCCCCAGCACCATACACACAACTAAATAAAGGAAAAACAAAAACCAGATGGAAAAAAATGAACTTCTCTCTATAAAAAAAAATTAATCAAAGAAGATGTGAAACCACTAAGAAAAATATAAAATAAGGGCTTTAGTGTGAGGTTTTGGTTCTATGCAATTTTGGGAGCTGGTCAAACACTTTACAGGAGGCTGTTGCTTCTGTGTTTGGGGCGGAAGTCAACAGGGCAAGGTGTCAGGATGAAAAGACAGGAGCTGGAAAGCAAAGACAAACAGGAATCTGAGGATGCAATGAGAGCCTGACAGCCTCTCAGCCCCGGGGAAGCTGCAACGTTCAAGATGCCCATGACCTGCAGGAGAAGCTGATGCCCACTTTCATGTCATAAATGGACTCCTGAGCCAAGAGGTGGGGAAACTGAAGAAGAGGCCTGGCAGAGAGTAGAGGAGCTGCAGCAGCAGCTGCCCCACACGGACCAGATTGCAAGCAGCAATGCCGTGGGTCTGGGTGCCCCTCCAACCCTGCAGCTACTTTTGAGTTGTTAAAAAAAGAAAAAAAAAGACTGCCTGCTGTTGCTCCTGGTTGAAAACATCTCTTGGAGCCTAAGCTGAGTCAGAACCATGCCCAGAGGGGAATTCTGGGAAATGTAGTTCTAGTTTAGCTAAGTTGACCCAGTGCAAGCCTACCACAACACCCCCACCAGCCATGATATTTTGGCCTTTAATATATTTTCTCTTTTTTCTTTGTATCTTTTGTGAAAGGTTTAGAAAGGTATATTTCCTCTTCTTTTTTTTTAAAGAAATAGACATTTTAATTTTAATTTGCAAAAATTGTATGTATTTATCGTGTACATGTTTTGATATATGTATACCTTGTGGAATGACTAAATTGAGCTAATTAACATAGCCTTACTTCTTGTACTTATTATTATTTTTTGTTTTTTATATTTTTTTATTAAGGAATTGAGTTATTATGCAATCATAAATGTATTTAAAGTAACAATATGATATGCATATACTCTTTTTTTTTTTTTAAAGAGAGAGGGACAGCGCAAGAGAGAAAGACAGAATCAGTTTTATTTAGTTTCTCATGGACTTTCGTTGCTCACACACTTCATTGTGTAGGTGGTGCTGGGGTTTGAACCCGCGTACTTGCACATGCAAGGCAAGTGCCGTAACCACTGAGCCACCACTCCAGCCCCGATATGCATATACTCTTAAACCAGAATCACCCTCTAGCTCCCTCCCTATTCGCCCTCCTTCTCCCTTCCCCCTTCCCCCATGTACCCCATCCTACTTGTTATTTTTTGACAGTGAGAACACTTAAAATACATTGTCCTAGCAATTTTCAAGAACACGGTACATTGCTGCAATAGAGCCAGCTCTTCAACTTATCTTTCCTCCTTTCCACTCCCTAGTCTGGATTCTGGGCTTGAAGATGACCTGCTCTGTTCTCCAAGTGATTTAGTATTCGAGGGGTAAACGTACATGCTTAAATAAATACTCTGTGTGTTTTTAAAGTTCAGCTGGTGATGCAAATGCATTGCCATTTGTCCACATCTGCAGTGATTGGCCTCTATAAACACCAGGCCAGAGAAGCCCAAGGTCACACACTGCTAAGTGAAGACTCTTCCACTTGACTGCTGATCACATGGCTCCTGCAGAAGACAGGGCAGGGAGTGGACATATTGGTGAGCTCGTATCTATGACACAGATTTGGGGCATAAAGGGAAGGCTCCCCCTTTTTTGCTCCTTCCATACTGTGTTCTGTCTGGAGTAGATTTTCAACTCTGGGAATCTGACTTGGGGCTGTGGCTGGGCTGATCCACCTCCCAACAGCCAGGCATGGAATTTGGAGATAGAAGGAGGACATGTCCCGTGTGGCAGTTGGCTCAACACTAATGATTGGTACTCCCTTTGCAAGTCTAGGAAGAAGTGGCTTATCAAGGAGAAGCAACTGCCCATTCAGGACAGCAGACTTTCTGCATGAGGCAGGTCCTGCAGGTAGTGAGTGGACGTGATGTGGACTTCACACTGGCCAGCGAGCTTCAGAGGCAGGTGGAGTTTCTCCATGAGTTTGCTTACCTACTGCGGGAGGTCAACACCCAGTGTTGACAATGGTGGAGGTGGAGCCTCCATGCCTGGGGTCCAAGTGATTGACAGGGGCAGAGTCTCCTCCTTTTATCAACCAGGAGCACCTGGATCAGACAGTTCCTTGAGTGGTAAATCAACTTTCACTGTGGTAAGTCATTGACATTTTGTAGTTTATTTGGTACAGTATCTGGGAATACCCTAATCCAGTGGTTCTCAAAGTGTGGGCCATGGGCCAGCAGGATCAGCATCCCCTGGGAACGTGTTAGAGATGCAAACTTTCAGGCACAATTCTAGATCTACTGAGTCTGAAAACTTGGGGCTGAGATCTGGCCTTTGGGGCTTTACCAAACCTCCAGGGGATCCCAAAGCACATTCCAGTTTGAAACTCCCAGATACAGCCTAATAACCATCCTACCTGTAGCTCCTGAACAGAGACCCAAGCGCTGGGGCTCACAGCTGGCTTCCTGCCCTCTCCCATGCCATCCTCATCCCCCACCCCACCTTCCTGTGGAAGACAGCAGTGACACATGCTATAATTCTTGACATGAAGACAGCAGGAGATAGTTCATTAATTCCTTCTGCAATTTTTCAATCTCTTGACAGTCACCGAGAAGCATTGACACTAGGCTGACTGACAATTGCCCCTTGAGCTACAAAATACAGTTGGGACCAACAGCCCTATAGGTAGGTTTTATTATCACCGTAGGTCTTCAGATACGAAAATAGAGGCTCAGAGAGTTGTGGATTTTGGGGGGATGGTTTCCA